>JANTPZ010144485.1:0-21072 GCA_025593235.1 Vachellia pachyceras | reverse complement strand
CAAAATTTTAGGGAATCTCACTTGTTTTTGTGATTATAGTTCGTGCGTATATGTGTATGATTATAGTTGCTTGACTTTACGAAAGCTCACAAATTTTAGGAAAGCATTTTCAAAATCTGAAATTTACTTGCTTGACTTTTCGTGCGTATATGTGTATGATTTTGTGATTATTGTTTGTACGTATTTTTTATACTTGGATTCATGTTGTTGAGGATGAAAAAAGGGATTTTTCACAAGTTTTCTGTTTGAGAATTGCCGTTTGTATGTTGAATTAGCTGGGGTTAATAAAATAGAATAGAATTTTTTTAAAAAACAAGAACAGCTACGGCTCCCTATATTGGTAAAAAGGGCGCCGTAGGGCTGAGCTACGGCGCCCTTTTTTACAATATAGGGCGCCGTAAGGCTGGTCTACGGTGCCCTATATTGTAAAAAAGGGCGTCGTAGCTCAGCCCTACGGTGCTTCTCCTGAAATAGGGCACCGTAGGCCCTAACTTACTACGCCGCTCACATTTACGCCCCCCGAGAAATGGCGTCTATTGGGTTAAAAATAGGGCGTAAAAAGTACCATTTGTAGTAGTGTTAGCTAGTTTGTCACCACAATCACCACCTTTCCTCACTTTGTATCGTGTAGTTTTACATTTCGGACATTCACTAAGATCTTCATACCCATTTCTGTATAGTATACAGTCATTAGGACAAGCATGTATCTTCTTGTACTCCATGCCCATCGTAGATAAGATTTTCTTGGCTTCATATATACGATTTGGAAGTATATTGTTCTCTGGAAGCATATCACCCAACAACTGTAGCAACAATGTGAAACTATTATCGGTCCACCCACAAGATGCCTTCAAGTTCATCAAATGCAATGTACCCGTCAAGCGTGTATGCTTACTCCCAGGGTACAACGGTGTCTCTGCATCGCTTCGCATGCTTTCATATACAGGCGCTTGGGCAAAAGATTCTACTTCAACATCATGAATCATTCTTTCCATTCTATCTTCATATATTGCATCCACAGAATCTCTTTCGTGTTGTGCTGCATATGCATTTAGTTTTTCCCCATGCCATATCCACTTTGTGTACTGGAGATTTATTGCCTCACAAATTAGGTGATCCCTGATATCATCAATATTTTGCCTAATCCCATTTATACACTTGACACAAGGGAAAAAATACATCCCATTTTTGCTAGTCGCATTTCTTTTAGCAAATTCAATAAACTCTTCCACACCATTCTCATATTTATCACTTGTTCTTAACGCATTCATCCAAGTACGATCCATTTATCAAACCCTAAGCCATTGTAAACACTAGGTTTTTAATAAAACTTTAATAAAACAAACCATAAAAATTTAATAAAACTTTAATAAAACAAATCATAAAAATTCTGAAGCACTAGATTTTTTATTTGTAATTATGTTAAAACTATTTAAAATTATTAATGTATCCTTCTAATCTAATTGTTTACTCTCTCTCTCTCTATAATTAATTATACTAAAAATAACACCTTTTTTGGTATTGTCTATGAGCATAAAAATTTCCATACTAACTAGCACACATACATAAGACATTTATCAAATCCACCTATGGTAACCTGGTTTCCTTTCCCATCTTGGCAGCTGGAATTTTTTTGCTTTTTGAAAAATTTCTTCTTCACAGAGGGCTATTAGCGATTTCAATGGCGTAAAAATGGTAATTCTCAAACAGAAAACTTGCTGAAAATCCCTTTTTCTTCATCCTCAACCACATGAATCCAAGTATATAAAATACGTACAAACAATAATCACAAAATCATACACATATACGCATGAAAAGTCGAAAACAAGTGAGCTTTCCAAAAATTTTGAAAAGGCTTGCTTTTTCCCGTCAGATTCATTTCAAGACAAGCACAGATTCAAACTTAAGTTCACAACTAGATTCATATAGCTATGTACACGCACGGAAACACAACTAGACGCACGAAAACATTCAGATTCAAACTTAAAAGAAGAAACATGCATGTACAACAAAATGGTGAAATGGGGGAAGAATAGAACCTGCAAGCGAACTAGAAAGGCGAAGAAGACGAGCGAGAGAGGCTAGAAAAGCTCTACGACAAGCGAGAGAGACTAGAACACGACGGTGAGAGAGACTAGAACACGACGGCGAGATAGGCTAGAACACGGCGCTTCACGAGTGAGAGAGGCGACTGCATGAGACGATGAGCGAGAGAAGGGAGTATAGGAATGGAGAAGTGGTGGTCTGATATGCCGAGAAGCCAAGAAGCTAAGTTTTAATTTGAATAGGGCACCACTTTAGGCGCCCTATTCCTCAAAAAGGGCACCATAGGGTGCCTGAAGGGTGCCCTATTCATGGAATAGGGCGCCATATGGCGGCGCCCTACTTGTGGAATAGGGCGCCTAAAATGGCGCCCTAAGGAGCCCTTAGGCGCCCTATTCAATAAATAATATTCAATAAATAAGGCGCCATAGGGAGCCCAAGGGCGCCACTTTAGGCGCCCTATCCATGTATAAGGCGCCTAAAGGTTCTACAGCCACCTTTAGGTGTCCTATATTCAATATAGGGCGCCAAAATTTTTTCTATAATTTCAAAAATGCCACCGCCTTCACTTTTTACTCCTTTTTTTAGAAAAAGGACGCGAATTTTAGTAGTAAAAAGTATACTCTGTAGTAGTGTGCCGTGCAATTAGAAATACCCAAGTTGCAAGCTCTAGAAGAAATTATGGCTAGGTGTGGATGGGTGGGACAGGGGGAGTTATTCGGTTAAGGAGGCCTATAGAGTTGCTAAAAAGATTGTAAAAGATAGTGATGATTAATAGCTGAGTCCTCAAACCTTAGTTGAAGGAGCATGTGGAAGGAGGTCTGGAAATTAAAAGTTCCTTACAAAGTTAGGAATTTTATGTAAAAACTTGCAGAAATGCCATTGTTTAATGGTTGATTTGTGTTTTATTTGTAGAAATCATTCGGAATCATTACCCCAATTATTTTTACTTTGTGATTGGGTAAAGCTAGCTTGGTTTGGTAGTTGTTTTTCCTTTTACTGTCAGGATGATAACGTGATCGATATTAACATCTGGATTAATTGGTTGTTTTGTAATGCTAATTTGACTGAGTGGCATAAAGCTTATCTTGATATGATGTTATGGCAGATTTAGAAGAGAAGATGCGAATTTATCTACCAAAAGTTGACTCCTGATCCTACTTTAATGTTTACACAAGTTGGATCCCTACCACATGATTTTTGGGAGGCTCGTGGCTGGTTACAAGCTGCTAATGGTTTATCTAGATTAACTAAGAAAGCTAATACAAAATGGTAGCCCATATAGGTAATGCTCAAAAAGTCAATGTTGATGGTGTGTTTTATAGCAGTTGTGATACGTGATTCAAACAGATGGGCTTAATAAAAAAGTTAAGTCAGATTCTTTGTTTTTATGACAGAATGTATGGCTCTACTTGAAGCTCTGGAATATGTCGTTATCAACCAATTAGATGAAGTAATTTTTGAATCTAAAAATCAATCCCTTAGAAGCTGTGCCAAAAAGGGCTCTGACAGTCCTAAATGGAATGCGATATAATTCTTGAAAATATCCTTGAATAAAGGAAGCTAATTAGACATCACATCTTTTGTGGATTTCTAGAGGGAATCAAATTTGGTAGCCACTAGGGTACTAAAGCTTCACTAAAGGGGTTATGTCTATCAGATTGGGTGTGGAGACCTGCTGCTCTAAAGAAAATTTTGGAGATAAATATTATTATCACTCCAAATGGCTATGGATAAAGATCTCTCTTATCTTTTGTTTACGTGCTTGTTTCTTTTATTTAGATTATGGTGTATGCTTGTACTTCGACTCTTTAGTGATAATGAATATCTTTCCATGGAAAAATAGAAATAAGACTATCATAAGCGGCAAGTTATGACCCCAAAACTTTCTTTACAAAAACTTTAAGTTCCACAAAATTGCTTTGTGGCACAGAAAATACTTTTTGGGAAACTCCTGATCACTTGACTAGTTTAGGATCATTAAAACTCCCAAAATTCATTATATTTCCATGATTTTTCTTTCCTCATTCTACCTTTAGAATTGTCTTTAATAAATCTTTGAAGAAAACCCTAATTCAGGACTTTTCTGGGCCCTTTTCTTTCCAATCTAAAAACTTTTTATAATTTCCTCCTGGAAATAATTTTATAAATTACTACAATTTTCAACCTATTTTTTCCCAATCTAAAATCAGATATCTGAGGCCTTTAAATATTTTAAATAATTATATTTAATTAATTATTTATTAAATATCCAAATATTAAACAACGTTTAAAATTTTTGTAGAGGTTATTCTTGTCATTCTGATTTGAACCTGGCATTATTACTGATCAGTGATTTTTTTCTCTATCTTTTAGTATCATGTGAATTTTTCTGATATTTTGGTCAAACCAAAATACCCTTTGACTTTTCTCATTTTTCCAAAATGTCATTGAATTTCAACAATGACATTTTGGTCCCTTAATTGCACAAAATGACATTTTGGTCCCTTAATTTCACAAAATGACACTTTGGTCCCTTGCTTTTTAAAATGACCATTTTGCCCTTACTTTTTCTACATTTGGCATAATGGCAGTTTTACTCTTCTTTTCCTTTCCTTTCATCCTCTAGACCCTTAATTAATTTTTAGGTACTTGTTTAGCATTTATATCTAGTTATCGAAACCCTGAATATTACATTTCTCCCCCTAAATTAAATTTCATCCTCAAAATTTGTATATCTTATCCTTCTTCATTTCCTATTTAGCTTTACCTAGAGTTAATCCGATCCATCATTTCTTTGGCACAAATGATAAAAAAAACTCGTCGTTGTCAGGCCTTGGAAACGGATAAAAAAATTGTGATTTTCAAGGATTGCACTATAGGGTGTAACCCTAGGGTCGTTCTCTATGGAGCCTCGTGCACCACTAGTTAGTTAGCTTGTGGTCGAGTTCGTTTTGCAAATAAAAACCATTTTCGTTTCAAAATTGTATGGACCTAAACCTAATTACAAAGCAGAGTTTCATTTTGGAGTTTTTGGATTGTGGGAAGCATTAAAAACAGAGTTGAAATGCAAAAGATGTTTGATAATGGTTTTCTTCTTGGAAATGGTTTAAGCCATCATAGTTCACAAAATATGAGGGAAAGCAGTAGTTTTCGCACTAAGTTTCGTAATGTAAACCCCAACAACTCGCTTGGTCAGAAATTCCATGCAATGAACTCCACTCATTAGAACCCTTTAAAAACACTTAGTGTGTGTACGGAAGTCACCAAGTGAAAAATTCAACTCAACACAACATTGCCTCCAAAATCAAGCACAACTAGGAAGATAGAAGAGAACAACAAAGATCCCATTGAATAGGTAGAAACACTCTACGAAGTCAAACACAAAGAAAATTCAATACACAAGTAATCCAAGTTTTGCTCGACCGAGACCAAGTATTTACGTACAAATCACAAGTCCTAACTCAGAAACTATACAATCCATAACATAAATACAAATTAAAACTACTACTCCCTTTTTAGCTCCTTGAACTCAAGCCATCCTCATCTCTAAGAGGAAGGGAGGTGCTCTGCTGCTCATAGCAAGCAGTTCAGGACTTCGGATGGATGAATGGAGGTGCATGATGGGATTGTGGATGAGGTAAGGTGAAGATAGGGCTGAGAGAGTAGAGAAATGAGAGAAAATGGAGAAGAATGAGAGTGTGGTTGTTCTTCTGTGTCCCCTTTCGACATTTACCCTAATTGGCATATGTTAACTGTCCTGGGTTGGATCCAAGAAGATGGGTTGGTTATTCTTTCCATTTGGAGCCTGATCCGGTGTTGATACATGATATTTGCCGCGGCGAACTTGAGGTTTCGTCACGGCAAACCTCTCCTGGGAGTTCTTGCTCACCTGCTTGATCTTTGGCTGCGGCGAAATGTTCCAGAGTTGCTTCCTTCTGTTATTTGCTAAAGTTCCTGAAATGAAATAGCAAACATTTGAAGTATCACTTGCTCATGATTGAAATCAAGTGCAAATATATCATTATTCATGGCAAATGCACCCAATATCAATCTAATCAAAATCAACAACTCTAACTCCCAAATTAAGCTCAAGAAAGGTCATGAAGGGAAAGAATTGCATTAAATGCTCTAGAAATTCAAGCAAAAATATAGAAGAAATAAAGCTCAATCATAATCATTGCTAGACCATTTAGAGCATCGCATTCTATAATATGAGTTGGGTCTGGGTTATACTTTTTGAGTTGGGAAACATGAAATACGTCATAAACTTGATTAAGGTTTAAGGGTAAGGCTAAATGGTAAGCTACCGATCCTACTTTAAGAACAACTTAGAACAGTCTCATCTTTCTTTAACTAAGACTCTTGCCGTAGTCTGACTAATCATCACTTTTAATTGGGGCAATTATGAGGTAAACATGATTCCCAACCCTGAATCTTAATGGTCGTCTTCTTTTGCCGGCATGATTCTTTGTCGACCTTTTCTTTGACATTTAAATCTTCGCTGCAACATAGTGTGTGTTTAGAAATTCTGTTGGGAGAAATGAGTTTATGGATCTCGAGATATTTTACAGATTTCAAGATACTTTTATGAATTTTGAGATGTTTTTTATCTTGGTTTGTGTGCCCGTTGGGAGGAAGTGATTCCCAAATAAGCACATGATCTTCTATCTTTAAACCATTTATGTTTCTATTGTCTATTTTACTTTCTCAAATTGCTTACTCATGTGAGGGTAATTAACTCAACTTGGTATCGCTCGGAGAGATCTCATAAGAGATGAATACCAAATATAGTTATCCATTTGAAATAAAGTTCTTTGGCACTTTAATGCATAGTGACCATCATCATTATGATACGACTAAGTATATTTCTACAGTAGTCAATTTATCTGTTATGACACATATCGTGTTATATTTAATGCATATGGCGATTACTTTGATGAACGTTGTTGATGCACTATCCTACTTCTATTCTAGTATCCATGAGAATTGCGATAATCTTGATGGCTTTTTGTATTCCATCTTTACTCTTGAATGGATGAAGTTTATTACTCCCTATTCCATTATATCTCCTTTGTTTTGCAATCACAATACTTCCTTTATCATACTTGAGTAGATAGTGTACTTACTTTCCCTAAGTCTTATCTAAACTCTCTACCTTAGGGCAAACTTTGGAGGAATATTACATCTTTTCTCTGAACTTTAGCATTCCTATAGAGGACTTTTAAAATCTCATTTTCCTTGATTCTTCTATGCTTCAATAGTTCAGAACAACCTTAACTTGTGTCTAAGTTTCTTTAACCTTATCTTCTAGATCTCTCATTATTTGGCTAGTTTCACAACTTTTTTTGATTTCATTCATATTTAAGGCATTAAGCTTCAATCTCTGAAGCTTTCTAACATCCTTATAGCCACTTGCACTACATATTATATCACCTAATAGTTATAGTCCTTGAGCAACTCTAGTCATCTTCCTTGTCTCAATTCAACTCTTTTTGATCTTGCTATTACTTAAGAGCCTCATATTCAGTATCTTACTTCATAGTTTCTCTATAAGATCCTACCTCTATATCTTTATAGTGTATACAATTGCTGCTAGCTCAAAATAATAAGTGAGTAATTTTACTCGTAAAACTTTAATTGTTGTGAGGTATTGGCTACCACCCTATTTTGTTGTATTGCTTGTAAGCATCATTATAGACTATGTAAGTCTTTCTCATGATTGAAATAGGTTGTGGTTGGCCTATTTTTAACTTTTGACAACTGGCCTTATCACGTACCTTACTAGTTCTTGCCGGTGAGCTTACTTGGTTGTAGGATAATTCGAGAAAAGTTCTATATAAGGTATTCATAATAAATTGCTAAACTCAATGAGTTTCCGATGTCAGTGGCTATCTTGGGTTACTCCCATCTAGGGACTGCTTCTGCCTTACTAGAACTCATTATGACCTCTATTCATGAGGTATTACATGACCCAAGAATTTAACTTCTCTCAGCCAGAGCTGATAATATCCTAACCTTCTTTCATCCTCAGAATTGAGGATATTCTTTCTTTAATTATTAATCACCTACTATTTAATGCATAACTTTAAAATTATGCTCTTCTTTCCTTAGGCACCTTTGTTCATACATGTGTCATAGCATATACTCGTTATTGTGATGTTTTTATAAACCATGTTTGCTTAACATCTTCTTGCTAAACTTTGACTTTGACATGGAGTATTTCTCTTTCTAGTCTTTCTCTACCTTAGTACTATACTTTCTCTTTCCTTTAACTGATCCTTCTTCCCCTTTTTAGCTTTCAATGGTATTTCTTTCAACTCACCCTTAGGTCCTTATCTCTTGATAATTAGAGAGTTCATGCAATATATAGGGCTCTTTCTACCTCTTTTACATTCTTATCTCATACATAGTAGCCAGACTCTTCTTCATTTACGACTTGCAGCTTTGCAACATACTTACTTTTCTTAAATGGAACAAGCTTATCCTAGTTGACGGATGGGTTATCTAAAGAAATAGTCAAGGGTACTCTCTCCGTACTAGCTAACCATTGTGAGGAAGCTTTCTTATCTTATTCTCATCTCTGGTCATCTCATTCTCATTTCACAAAGATAACATAATGTTTATGGCTTTGAGCCTCTTCATAAAGGCTCCCTCCCTCCCTTCCTTACTTTACTGAGGTCTATAATGACCTTGAGAGTTGAAACTCTCATTTATAGGCTTAATCCCATACCTTCACCTCCTTCACATCATTGAGAGAGTTTTTTTACTCTTTGAAACCTTAAGACCATTGAGCATGAGTTAAAAATAAGTCGCATATACTCCGTGGGTAGTTAGACTGATAATTTTCCAAGACTAATCATATAAGTCAACCTTACCTTTTTAGGCCTTGTTTATTCCTCCTTGTCACTGTAGAACCTTTTCTTTACATTTCATATTTCTTAGGTTATCTCATTGATTCTATCTCTATAGCTTGTTAACTTTCTAAAATCATCCTCTTTCATATTACTTTAACTCATAATTGTTATCTTTCTCAGGCCACATTTCCTTTATTGCACCTTTTGGGTTTTAGAAACTGATTTGTTTCCTTAACCAATTTATTCACTATCATTTTTATATCAACCTGCTATATCTCAAGACTTAACAATACTTACTTTCTATTATTATCGTTATAACATTGTAGAGAGAGGACTTATCACCTTCCACTCTGTTTACCTTTCATAATTATTTAGTACCAAATTAACCCGGGATTCTACCCTCATAGTACTCTTAGCTCATTTCTCTCACTTTTGTTTTGGGAAAGGATTACTCCATATGCCTTGGTTTTATTGCTTATTCTCCTTCTTGTAGGAAAATTCAGGGACCATGCATAGGCTTCTATTGTAATATCTATCCTACCTTATCTTTATCTATTAGGGATTTGCTTTCCTCAATGTTTATAAAAAAGTAGCTATAATAATATTCTTCTTGTCCATAAGGGATTTGCTTTCATTCCTGTTAATCATAAAGTAGCTTGCCTTTTATTAGGGTAATATCATCTTGTCATTAGAAGATCACTATCCAAACTTGAAGAGATACTTTCTGACTAAAGCTTTTCTCTTATATAATTTCAATTGGGGAATCATCTCTTAACTTTCTTAATCATTTAGTTGTGGCATTTAATAATGAGAACTTCATTTCTCAATTTCATAATTGGCCTACATGTCGCACCTTTCTTTGATGCCTTAGAACACAATGAAATGTGACTTAGTCTCAATCTTATCACATATGACATCCTCTAGTTCTTACTTAATTATCCTTACTATTTCTTGGTGTAACATATTTTATCACATCTTTCTTTGTTTCTTATCATCTACATCCTTACGAAATAGTGCCTGACTTTTTTCTTTTTGTAGCTCTTATGATCACTTAATCATTTAGTACCCTAGTTATCTAAACTTATGTAATTCTCAAATGTTCAAATGATGGTGATTGCATCTATAAGAGTGAGCAATCTACTACTGGGCATTTTCAAGTTCAGCTGCTAGTACAATTCCTTGACCAGCTCTTACTTACTGTTGAACTTAAACTAGTACTTGTTAAGTAGTTTGCTATAGCCACTGAGGTTACTGCTACGATTATTGAGCAGCTAAGGATACTACTGCTACTATTACTGAGTAGCTAAGGATGTTGCTACTGCTGCTTCTATCATAGCTTGACTACCTTACTCTTAGTGATCATGTCTCGCTCTTAATTCTGCAATCTTTACATTCTGTTTACTTAGCCTTTGTAAATTTACTTGTCTAAGGTCTTTCATTTTAACTTTGACACTGCCCTTGAGAATCTTACTATGTTCATGTACCTTTTAAATATCATGGTACTCTACTAGCCTGAACTCTACTTAGTATCCTCTTTTCATAGATGCATTACTTTCTTATCTCTCCTAACTTTGATCATTCCTCAATCACCTCATCACTCACTTACCATAATGCAGATTATCCATACACTCATCATGCCTTAATCCCTAATCCATTTCTACTGAGTAGGAATTATGTGTAACACTCTAAATCTTAATTTAGGAGTTAATTTTTGATTAAGAGATAATCTCTTGTGATTAAAATTCACCTTATATATTTGGAAATGTTATTTCCTGTCATGGAGGGATTTTCGTTGTGGCAAACTATTGTGCACAATTGGGAATATCTCTCAGGTCACCTTCACTACGGCCAACTCTTGGTTTTGCCACTGCCAACTGCAATTCTAGCATACTTTTGCCCAGTCCCAAATGGTTCCACTACGGTGAACTCCTTTTGTCAATGATAGTGTATCTAAGTGAGCGTGTTCCGGTCACGTGGGCGTATTATATAATACCCCCACCCTTGTGTCTCCCTCTCTATTTCCCTTCTCACCCCATTTCCTTCTGCTTCTTTTTTCCTCTCTGGCGGTGTTAGTGAAGAGCTCTGTTAGGATAAGTTTGTGTGGTCCTTTAGATAAGTAAAATCTCTTCTTTTCACCTCAACTCCTTCATGAAAGTTGTTCTATGTATTTTTCTATTTCAAATGATAGTATTTTTGTGTTGCATTGAGGACATTTTTTGGGTTAGGGTTTTGACAAAGTTTTGAGTTTTGACAAAATAAGGTTATAGAAACGTAGAGTAATATTTATGGAGGACTTCAATCGGTTTAGATTGTTTATTTAAGTATATGAGGGTTTTATAAAGATTTTTCTTTATTTGAAGATTTAACAGTTATTATTTTGAACTCTATGGCCACCTAAACTTTGTTAAGCACTTCTTGTGGAAGTGGAAGTGTCTTTGGAGTTGATGGTGATTTTTGAATGGAAAAGATTTTAGGTTTATGATGAAATATTGATGTGAGACTTTTTGGAGAAACTTGAAGTATGGAAATTGGTTTTTGATAAAACTGTGTTATGATAAAGAGGCTTTGATTAAAAAACACAAAGATTTGTGAAAAGTTTTGAAGCTTTGGGAGAAAAAGGGAATGGATTTTATTTAATTCATATACATATGTACATATATGAGATTGGTTTGGTTGTCATTACATTGATATGTAATTATGGTTGTATAGATTAAATTGTGTTTTGAGAACTTGAGCGTTGGGCTAATAATGGTTTTTATGAAATCAAAATACATAAGAATTTATATATTTAAACCATTAAAAATTCACTATTACCCATAATAATTTTTAATAAAATATTTAAGTCAATTTTAATTGCTCATAATATTTTATATATTTAAAATCTTATACAAAAATAAATTTCTAAAATACCTCAAATGTCTAATAAATAAATCTAACCATGTAGACCATGGTTATAAAAATATATCTATTACTATATGATTTTCTATAAATAAAACTTCAACTATACAAAAATGTAAATACTAAAATATTCTCTAACCAACATGATATTACTACCATTAGATAGAGAAAAATATTTCGAATAACTTTTATGAAGGAACTATATTGAAAATAAGTCATTTTACTTACCTAAATGATCCCAATAGCATAATCTTGGAGCTAAAAAAATTCTTCAAAGCTCATCTCCTTCTCTCTTCTCTCTCTCCCTCTCCTCTCTCTCTCCTCACAATGCCTGTCATTGTGGGTGGTGGGGGTATATATAATACCCCCACCACCACAAAATACTGTTGGGGCAATACAGCTTCGTCCCCCACCTGTGTGTGTATATATATATATTGCAAAGAGAGGCGGTGAAGAGAGTTCATGAAGGAAAGGGGAAAATTATAGAATTGTCCCCAAATCTTTATTTATTTACTTTTTTACTTATTTATTTATTTATTTTTAAATAAAACAATTTATTCAATTAATTATTTTTTAACCTCAATTAAATCGCAATTTAAAAATTAGGATATTACACTTTATGTCTCATCCTGTGGTTTAACATATTTTTAGGAGAGGACCTTGGTAGTATAGACGAGAAGAAAAAGAGCCGGAGGCATAGTGTTGTATCTTTGTTGTAGGGCCTCCTCTTCTGAGACATTGATTTGAGATACGTATATATATTGCCATGTACTTAGGTTGCATACTCTTTGTATCATTTTGCTCATTTTGATAATGGTGCAACTCTACCCTTTTGAGGGCTACTTCTGTGACAGCCTATTTCTTTTTTTTTAAAAAAAAATCTGCCACACATTATCAGAATGTATGGCAAGAAGGAAGGAGTTAAGGCAGCTTTTTATTTTAAAAAAAAGATTGAAAGACACATGCATAGGAAGCGTGTGGCAGGAGAGGAGCATTAGCATTTTTATAAAAAACCTTTAAGGGGGGTCTCACGCTGTGGGGGTATTATCACCTCAACACCACACACTACATATAACACCACACAAGGTTGTGGGGAGAGAGAGAAGAGAGTGGGAAGAGAAGAGAGGGAGGCCGAGTGAGAGAAAGGAGGAGAGAGAGAGGGGACGCTAGAGAGAGAAGAGAGTGGGAGGTATTTTCCAGTCCCAAGGTTCTACTTGTGGGATTATTTAGGTAAATAAAATGTTTTATTTTCATTATACTCCTTTTATGAAAATTGTTCTAAATATTTTTCTCTTCCTTTTGGTAGTAATATTATGTTTATTAAAGAATATTTTGGGATCTAGATTTTTATCTAGTTTGAGTTTTATTTGTAGAAGGACATAAAATGGTATATCTATTTCTATAACTATGTTCTATAAGGTTATATTTATTTATTTGATACCTTGAGTATTTTAGAAATTTAGTTGTGTCGATAAGAGATATATTTTTGGATATATAGGATATTATAACAAAATAAAGATGAGTAGCAAAATGAAGAGTATGATTTATGGATAGATTTGATCTGTCTAGATTTATTATTTTTGCATTACTTGGTTTATAAATAATTTTATTATAAAAAGTTTCTAAATCAATTTCATTGGGTATTTTAAGATATGAAAATTGTTTTATACAATTTATTTGATACAATGAAAATGTTATTTGTATTTCAATCAGTTTAGATTTATTATTTTGCTATTAATTATTTATATTAGGTAATTATTTATTTAATTTTTTTATTAAATTTGTATTTACGTTGCTGTGTAGATTAATTGGTGATTTGGCTGTATTTACGTTGCTGTATTTCGTAGCAAGAAATAATCTTTAGCTGTTCTTGGAAATTCGGTCTCTAGGAGCCAACCTTCTTTGATTGCCTCCCTCTACCGGTATCCATGCGAACAGTTCCCAACAATCACAGTGTGGTAGCGCCTCTCACGTCTCACTCTCTCTAGGGTTTCTGTGGCTCACAATCAAATTCGAATGGAATACCTCTCTTCCTCATGAGTCCTAATATTTATAGAACTTATTGAGAGCTTCTAGAATCCGTAATTAATCTTTAATTAATCTTTAAAATTTGAATACAGATCTCAAAAGATATTCAAGATTAATCTTTATTAATCTTGAAATTTGAATTTCAAAAAGTTATTCAAGATTAATCTTTATTAATCTTGAAATTCGAATTTTCAAAAGGATATTCAAGATTAATCTTTATTAATCTTGAAATTTGAATTTCAAAAAAGATATTCAAGATCAATCTTTATTAAACTTGAAATTCAAAATTCAAAAGATATTCAATATTAATCTTTATTAATCTTGAAATTTGATATTCAAAATGTGAAATTCGAATTTTGCAATTCTGATTTGGATTAATCTGATTTGATCAAATCATATCCATATAATTAATCCAAATAGTGAGCCAACGAATTTAATTTATCTTTATAAATTAAATATGAATATTAATGTTAGTTATTTAATTTATCAAATAAATTAAATACTAACATATAATATTATTGTCATTTCGAATTTATATATATATAATTCGAATAAATCCTAGAATTACAGCTCATGTTGGGTTGTTCTTGCGTGCAACCCTGTAGGCCATATGAAGTTGGCAGTGGGCTAAATCGAGCACTAGCCCACAAGCCACAAGTGGCCTCTAGTAAGACATTGCGACTACCCAAATCACATGAGGATCGTTAATACGATATAACCTTTCATGCAACCACATCACGTCCCTTTTATCACACGATATCTCGGTCAAGGATTAGGCATGAATGACATCATCCTCCAATTCTTGACCATTACTTTCTCAATCCCTGACTAGTCTGATCAAAGAAACGAAAACACCTTTTCATTATATTATGGCCACACATTTCTCAGACTCACTCATCGAGGGGCCCAGTAATATCTCTCAACTAATGTGAGGGACAAATCCCATCTTGATCACTCACGTTCCTCCACATGAAAGACCCCTAAGTCCGATTATAGCCTTTATCATCACCCGGTCAAAGGTGACTTTTGACTAAGTCAAAACTTAGTAACTCTCATGTAGGAATCAATTATGATCTCAGGTCAAAGGGCATTGTGATGTGATAATATATGAGATAAGCTAATGACTTAATCCATGCAGCTTTCTCACAGTGGGTTGGTCCAGCACCTTGTACTCTTACAAGTGCCTATAACTTTGACTCGTATCTCTATAACTTATCAAAGTCATACTGATCTTATTTTATCTTTGCTCCCACATAGATAACCGACCAGGGACATTTAGGACAATATTCATAATTTGCCTATGGATACAATTATCATAATAAATATGCAAAAGTTATGATAATTAAATGGAGAAAATACATTAAAATAAATAATGTATGAGGTACAATGATTGGCCCCTAGGGCACAATTTCCAACATATTGTGCCCTTCAACTTTTGCTGATCCTTGGCCTGGATTTAAGCTAAGTTGGTGTGGGTGGACACCTCCTTATCTTGGCCTGTTGCAGGTGGTATGGGAGGGGTCAGTGTTCTTAAATTGACTAGCTAGCCGTTGGCCAGGCATACTAGCACTGATATGCTATATCACGTCCAGAAGTTATAAGGTGGAGTAGGTAGATATTGCTCTTGATAAATATTAGGTTGTGAATTATTATTGTACTGATAAACTAGCTCTCTGACTTGCATTCCTAACCTGCATATGTTAGAAATTGATTTCAGTTACTGAGACGTCATGTCTCACCCCGTTATTACATTTTTTTCAGGCGATACCTCTAATTCTATAGAGGCCGAGGGAAGCAGCCAGAGGCATAATTATTAAGCCTTATAGGCCCTTTTTGGTATTGGTATTGTATTGAATTTTATATTCTCATGGTTTGTTATTATGCATCATGATACATTGTATTTTGGATGACTGGCAAGGAGATCTTGTAGGCACTGTGTTATTCGGTTCATTATTTGTGCCAAGCGAGTCGGATTTTATGTGACAATTGGTGGACGGATTTTGTGTCCAAGATCCGGGGTGCTTTATTAAAAGAAATCACTTTCTCATAACTCTGTCATTATTTAATTATTTTTGTTAAATTATTATGCTATAGATTATGGTTCTTTCAACTTCTTTTGGTGGCCATTGTTTCCCTATGTTGGGAAAATTGAATTGTGGATAATATATTTCATTATAAAATGGCTTGAGCCATCTCTAGGATTTGATGGTGGTACGTGAAAAATTTTGGTTGAATTAACGTAATTAATGTTTCGCAAAATTTTTGGGATTAAGGTTGAGGTTGTTTCACTATAACATACAAAATTAATTTAAACAGAAGTGACAAGAATCTCACTATAATATGCAGTTAACTTGAATTAGCTTTGTCTTATCGTGATGTTCCCTCTAGCTGATTTAGATGGAATTCTTATTGATATTGTGTTTTGATGATAACAAATGCGTTTTTATATTTTGCATGAATTTTGAATTAACTTAGGCATTCAAATATTATTAGAAAATCTTTTTTTAAAAAAATTGTTAATGCAGGATTTGACTAAGAGGGGGGTGAATTGGTTACTTCTAAAAATTAAAAACTTAATCGCAGAAATGAAACAAAATCACCAAAGAGAACAGAGAGAAAATTGACACGAGCGATTTATCCTGGTTCGGTCCTCCTGACCTACATCCAGCAGTCCCCAGAGCACCTCTGAGATTTCCAATCCACTATCCACCAACAAACAAGGCACACCGGGCCTTTACAATAGGAGGCTCACTCCCCCTTACAACCACACTCAAACAAAGTCTCACTCACTCTGTTTTTCAGCTCAAATTCAACCCAACTGATTCAAGGTCCCAACCTTGAATATCTTACAAGAATACAACAAAGTTTGACAGGATAAACTCTCCGAAAGAGTGGATAGTCAAATAATGAAGCTCACAATAAATTACAAGATGACAGAGAAACAGTTATGGCGTTCGCAAGTTTTGTTCGTTCTGCGTTGTTCTTTCTGTCTTCACTGCTTCTTTATTTATATCTGAGTAAGCATTCATTAGCTGTTACTCAGTAACTTAGTATCCGTTGGAAGAAGCTTCTATCCGTTACACACAGTCGCCGAGTTTCTGGTCTGTCATTAATGGCTTCATTTAATGCGTTCAACGGCAGCGTCGCAGGTCATAAATGCTGGGCTTTATTTCTCAGACTTCCTGGGCAGTTTAAATGAAAGAACTAAAGCATATTCATGAGGTTAGGTAACATTCAAATTGTTCCAGCACGAAAGAGGAAAGAACTGATGACAGTAGGAATGGCCGTGTCAGAAGCATGTCAGAGAGAGAAGAGAGAACTCGAGTTTTCATTGTCCCATGACTCGAGTTCTAGTACTTCAAATTGATATTCCTGTAATGAAACTCTCAGATATAACTTGAGTCTTTATTTAAAAGTTTTGAGGCTCTGTTGAAAAACTTTTATACAAAACTTCAGGTTTTGATTTCAGGTTTTGGAGTCCAGTTGTAAAACTTCAGGTTTGTGAAAGTGAAGACTCGAGTTCTAAAACAGTTTAGATGAAAAAGACTTCGAGACTCGAGTTTGGAAAAACAAGAACTCGAGTTGGTGAAAACTTCCAGTGAGAACTCGAGTTTGAAAAACAAGTTTTTGAACTGAGAATATTTTGCAAAGTATGGAACTCGAGTTTCCAAAATGAAGGACTCGAGTTGTGTGAAAACTTCCAGGAAGAACTTCCAGTTTTGAAATCAAGTTTTGAGTGACAGTTGTGGAACTCGAGTTCTAAAAAACCAGGAACTCGAGTTCTATAACGTGATGAGAAAACTCGAAGTTAGAACCTCAAGTTTTGACTTCCAGTTTTGGTTGCACGTTATGGAACTTCAAGTTTTGAAAACTTAGGACTCGAGTTCTTGAACTGAACCACAAAACTTCTTTTCAAAACTTCCAGTTTCAATATCTAGTTTTTGAGAATCAGTTATAGGACTTGAGTTTGCAAAACCTGTGACTCGAGTTTCAAAACTCTTCTGACATTTTCAACACAATTTCAAAAACATTATTCTAGATTCCAAATCCTGCCATAATTTGAGATTTTTGTTATCATCAAAACAAGGTATCAACAGTAACCATTCAATCATTTCAAATGATCCTAGCCAGCGGTAAAGCAGTCTGAGAAAATTCTTATAAATTATTCACAAATACCCGGCATGCTTCTCTAAAGATTTGGAGTACACCTCTACATTATCAATAAAGACTATGAGAAAACCATCCAGGTACTGCCAGTAACACAATTCATGTGATTACAAACACAGGGGCATTTCTTAATCCAAACAGCATTACTAAGGATCCACAATATCCGTATCTAGTTCCAGAAGCCGTTTTAACAATATCACCTGCTCGAAAGTGGAGTTGATGGTAGCCTGACTTAAAATCAACCTTAAAATACCTTGGCCCCACTTAACTTATTTAACAAATCATCAATTCGAGGAGACAAATAATTATTCTCATCATCCTTTTAATCCACTCCGGTAGTCCATACACAATTGAAGATTCTTGTCTATTTTTCCACAAAGAGAACTGGGGTTCCCATAGCAACATATTGGGCCAAATAAACCCCTTCTTTAGCAACACCTCAATTTGCTGCTTTAGCTCCGCATCACCTGGAGCAATTTAATACAGAGTCTTCATAGTCTAACTGTTCCCGGTATTAAATCAATATTAAACTCTACCTCTCTCTGGAGGCAATCCATCAATATCCTCAAGCAACACATCTGGGAACTCCTAACTAACGGATTATTTGGAAGGGATCCTTTCATTTCAAAATCAAATCCTTCCGAAGGCATCTCTCTGCTTTCATTCTTATTTAAACCCTTCACATAGTATCTTATACTTAGCTGGCCTGATCACAATCAATTCAGGACTTATAGCTCCAAACTTCGGTTACTTCCTTTTATCGAAACAAGATTATCCTAATTGACAGCTGGGTTAACAGAAGAAATAGTCAAGGTTACTCTCTCTGTACTAGCTAACCACAGTGAGGACAATCTCCCATCTTAAGCTCAACCTGGTCCCTCTCCTTCTCCCGTTTCTTAGAATAACATACAGCTATGACTCCAAGCCATAAAGACTTAATTATTAAGGTCTATTTCAACCTTATGCGCATCAACGCCAATTCACAGGTTTGGCCCTCAACCAACACCTTTCAATATCACCAAGGGAGTCTCTTAGAAACTTCTAGACCACGGAACATGAGTTAAGAATAAATTATCCATCCTTAGTGGTAGCTAGACTGATCATTCTCCAAGACTAATAATAAAAACTCGCTTGCCTTCTTAGGCTTAACTCATTTCTCAGGCCATCTTTCTTTTACAATACTGCTTAGGCTTCCAAACACTAATTTTATTCATTAGCCCATTCACTATCCTTTCTATGCCACCTACTATACCAAAGGATTCAACAATCCTTACCATTTCTGTTATAATTATCACCATGACGTTGCAGAGAAAGAGGATTATTTCATGTATTATCATGTACCCAAATTAATTCAGGGACTTTTACCCCTGGCTAATATTAGTCCATCCTTACTTTTCATTTTGGGGTACTCCACATGCCGTATTTTTATCATGTGATGTATGGGAAGAGAAACACCCAATGATTTACTGTTGGTGTAACTGTCCCATGCCATCGGGAAGAGAAGCACCTCACTGTGCAACTATCCCATATAATTCCCGTTTATCAGGAAATCCACTTCTTTTCCTATCCATCAAGAAGCAACTCACACAACCATGATAATATCATTCTGGCAACGTATCTTGTTCTAATCAGGAGCTTCTCATCACCCCTTAATCCCTTAGCAGTGGCATTTAGTATTCATGAAAGCTTCATTTCACATTTTTCAATTTAGCCTGAATGTTACACCTTTTATGATACCTGATGCCTAAAACTTAGTGAAACATCACTAATAATAAACTCATTACTTTAATGAAAAAAATAATCTCATTACTCAAGGCATCTTCAAGTCCCGAATGATTCATCTTTACTGTTTCTAGGTGTAACATATATCATCTTCTATAATTCCTCATCATCTGCATCATTATGATAGGCTACCTGACTTTCCCTTCGGTAGCTCTTAGGATTCCTTGACCAATCCACCCATGGTTATTTCAGCTTTACAATTTATTCACATAGGAATCCTTCATCACATGAAGATTTAAGCCTATATACTAGCAGATAATTCATCACGAAGTATCCTCAAACTCTGCTGCTAGTACTGTCTTTTCAATTCTTACTAGTCATTAGAATTGGGCCATCTAGGTTGGGACATTGATCCGACTATGCCACAGATGATAGTTTAAAAACTTTGTCGTTGTCAGGCCATAGAAACAGATCAAAACAATTGTGATTTCCAAGGATTGCACAGGGTGCAACCCTAGGGTTGTTCTCTACTGAGCCTCGTGCACCACTAGTCAGTTAGCTTGTGATTATGTTTACTTGGGAGTTAAAAACCGTGTTTGATTCAAAATTGCATATAACTAAAGCTAATTACAAAACAAAATTTCTTTTTGGTTTTTTTTTGTTTTTGGAGTGCAATGAAAACAGGATTGAAGTGCAAAAGTGTTAAGTGATGGTTTTCCTCTTGGAAATGATTTAGGCTATCATAGTTAACAAAATATGAGGGAAAGCATTAATTTCGCACTAAGTTTCGTAATGAAAAACCCCAACAACTATTTGGGTCAGAAATTCCATGCAATGAACTCCATTCCATGAAACCCTTTAAAAACACTTAGTGTGTATAAAGAAATTGCCAAGTGAAAAATCCAAGTCAATGCAATATTGCCTCAAATATCAAGCACAACTAGGAAGATAAAAGAGAGCAACAAAGATCTTATTGAATAAGTAGAAATGAGACTTCACTATACTAAGTCAAACACAAAGCAAAATCAATACATAAGTAATCCAAGTTTGCCTTGACCGAGATCAAGTATTTAAGTACAAATTGCAACTCATAACTTAGAAACTATGCAATCCATAACATAAATACAGATTAAACTACTACTCCCCTTTATAGCTCCTTGAACTCAAGCCATCCTCATCTCCAAGGGGAAGGGAGGTGCTCAGCTGCTCATATCAAGCTGTTCAGGACTCCGGATGGATGAATGGAGGTGCATGATGGGATTGGGGATGAGGTAAGGTGAAGATTGTAATATCCACAATTTTATGCTAGCTGAATAAAGGCTAATTCGACGATTAAGATGATGAGTTAGAGACGAGAAGTAGATAGCTCAAAAAGAAA
>JANTPZ010144484.1:0-32854 GCA_025593235.1 Vachellia pachyceras | reverse complement strand
GAAAGAAGAAAAAAAGTAGGAAAGAAGAAAGAGAAAGAAGGAAAAAAGTTGGAAAGAAGAAAGATAAAAAAGTAGGAAAAAAAAAGAAAAAATATGAAAGAGAAAACCTAGGTTTCAAAACATATATTTCAAACTGAGGTTTTGTAACCAAAATAGCTTTTCAGAAAAAAATTTGTACTTGGACAAAACCTAGGTTTTAGGTCAAAACCTAAGTTTTGAAACCAAACCTATGTTTCACAACTAGCTTCCAAACAAGCCCCTAATAGAAACTGAAATCGCATTATATCAAATGAGTATTACAACCAAAAGAACTATAAAATCCTAAGATTTATTATCATTGACCGTTATTTGACAAGGAGGCGGTGAATGATCAAGGATAAAAAAGTTGCCTTTAAAATCATGGATACATCTAACTAAATGATCAGCAGTAGCAGCATTATTATCACGTGGTACATGTATGATCACTGTCTGCCAATTCCTATAAATTAATAATCTGGCTTTGTTAATGATATCTTTGAAAGGGTGATGGCTATCACAATCTTTCAACGATAAATTGGTAAATTCATACAATCAGATAAAACTTAAATTTTCTTGTATCCTGAACTCCAACAAAGATGAGGATCAATCATGGATGATGCTGATTGTTTCTGCCAAAACCGCCAATTGCTATCTTTTCAAAGGCAACAAACTGCTTTTCTCACCATAACGTGCATTTTAGCAATCTGATATACTTCCACGTGTTCCTATCATAAGGCCTTCTTTAGAAGGAATAAGTGGTGTTTATCATATAAGTCACCAAGTGGTCTTCATTACAAGTTACCAAGTGGTGCTTTTGCTTTTTAATATAATAACTATTTAACTAATTTGGTTAGATTAAAGGTATTAATTAAATTAGTTAACATAATATATTTTCTATAATACCCTTATCATTTTCCTCAATTCTCTCTCCCACTTAATTAATTATTGTTAAGGGGAGTATCAATAGGGATGATTGGGAAAAAAAACTGATAAGTATGAAAAATAAGTTTTATATTTAGAGTCAATATTAACTCCGCAATTGATTGATTAATATTTGATTGTGAAAACCCAATATAATGAAATATTAACAAGAATATATTCACTAAGATAACAGGAAAAAAGATAGTTAAACACTTATTTCACTATGATTCTAAGGGTTCATGGTTCAAATTGGGACAGCAAACTGATCACATTCAAAATAATATTTAATTAAACTATAAAAAATATTCACTTATAATTATTAAAAGAGTAATATTTAAATACAAAAGACATTAATCGACAAGTAAATAGAATATTTATTTATAAATTATATATAATCCAACGAAACAAAGTTGGTAAATTGCAAATATAATGCGCTGTTATTTATTTTTGTTTTCGTTAACTCTAAAATGATGTTGTTTGGAGCATAGAGAAAAATAAATAAATTCAAGGGAAAATGATAGAAAAGTCCCAAGCAAGCAAAAAAATGAATCAAAGGTCCCAAACAATCTGACAATTATCCTCAGGTCCCATGGGACCATTTTGTGATTAATTGAAGTTGTGAAAAGTCAAAATTGCCCATCAATTAGTTGTGTAAGAGAGAGATGAAAACAGGGAATTATTTCAAAGTCAGATCACAACAGGGAGGAAAGTGAGTCTAAAAAACAAAAGAGGTCGGAGGGTTTGTGAAATCAGCAATGCGTGCTCTGAATGTGTAAAGTATGGTATTTCCTCCGTGCATAACAAAAGAATGGTGGTCCGAAATGCCTGGTCCTAAAGTGAAAGCTAGGTTTTTAAGTGGGTGTGTATCTCCTCCGTGAAAAGTAAAACCTATTTGTGCTGCTCTAATGTAAAACATGTTAAACCTGTACATTATGCATAAGATGTGGAATATAGTTATTTTGATGTGTGTGTATATATATGCTTGATACTCTCTGTTCGAAGAAAGGAAAAGCAAATAACAGTGTTGACGGAAGCACAATATCTAACCTGGAGAAAGCAAATCTAAGCTGGAAATTTGTGGGGGGAAAAAGAAAAAATGCTTGTCATTAATGGGTAAACCATAAATAAGCAAACTTGTTGGAAGCACAATATTAATGATTGTCATTAAAATGGATTGAAAAGTAATGTGGTTATTTTTATTAAAAAGGGGGTTGTGTGTGCTCTGTTTTCGTTGATCATGCTCTATTTCTTATGTGAAATTATGATGGGATGCAGATAAAAAGTGAAGTTGCAGTGTTTATAAGTATTGTAGTTGCTGAGGTTGGTAACAACAGTAGCGAAGGTTGTTAATGTGACTTCTTAGGTTGGTAATGACAAGTGCAATATGTAGATGTCAATACTGATGACTAGCACGTCTAGGAAGAATATGTTGTGCTTCCTTCATATAGGAGGAAGATTTGTAAGCAATGAATCAGGGGGAAATGTATGTAGGTGGAATGATAAGATCAAGAATCATTAAAGAAGCCACAAGTTATGAAGAGTTAAAAACAATTATAGCTTCAACTGTGGGAAAAGAGAGCAACAAATTGATCATGAAGTTCACGTTGACATTTGATAGAAGTACATTTGTGGACCTTGTAGATGATGAAGGAGTTGAACACTTAATTAAATTCAATGGAGAAAGTGGACATGTTTATGTAGAAGACAATGACGATGATTCGACAACGCAAGTAAGGGAAGATCCAGAAGAATAGTTATCGTAAGTTGGATTTGATATGAAAAAAATATCTTATAATTGAGATAGGAGAAAGTTGAAAGCACTAACATAGTGTCGTTAATATTTTGCTACAGGTTAGATAGCATGTGTGAAGGCTGGGAAGGAAATTCATCGATGATGTTTAATGAAGATGCACCGTTGTTGGAGTGTGCAGTGGAAATGATGCCTACAAGCAGACCTGAAATGAGATATACAAAGTGGAAGGATGTTATAATTGGAGAGGGTCAACTGTTTGCCCATCTGGAGGCACTTCAGGAAGCATTATACAAGTATAGCATTGCCCATAAGTTTTCGTACAAGTATGTGAAGAACAATAAGCAAAAGATCATTGTCAAGTGCGTGGTTGAAGGATGTGTTGGAATTAGAACGTGTATGCAACGGAATTTAAAATTTTTTCTAATTCTCAAATACGGATCTGTCAAAGGCGTTTAGATCGAGGAGATGAAGGCGTACCTTTTGCGTTTCAAGATTGTCCATTCCTTTGCTCTCGATCTCTTCAGATTCCACAACTTTCCACGCTCTTGCTTCCGATCACGAGGAGTTGACGTTCTTTCAATCGCCTCCCTCTACCAGTATCCACGCGAACAATATCCAACAATAGCAGCATGCTAGCGCCTCTTCGTTTCACTCTCTCTCTCTCTCTCTCTAGGGTTTCATGGCTCAAGAGCGAATTCAAATTCAGAATGGGATGCCTCTACTGTTCACGAGCACTCATATTTATAAAGCTCATGGAGTGCATCATAATCCAAGATTAATCTTTTATTAATCTTAAAAGATCCGAATTTGAATTTCAAGATCAATCTTGGAATTTGAAATCCAAATGATATCTCAGATTAATCTTTATTAATCTTGAAATTCGAATTTCAAAAGGATATTCAAGATCTAATCTTGCAATTCGAAATCTCAAAAGATATTCAAGATCTAATCTTGCAATTCGAAATCTTAAAATATATTCAAGATCTAATCTTGTAATTTGAAATTCAAAATGTGAAATTCGAATTTTGCAATCTTAATTTGGATTAAATTGATCTGATCAAATCATATCCATTTAATTAATCCAAATAATGAGCCAACGAATTTAATATATCTTTATAAATTAAATTAATGCTAGTTATTTAATTTATCAAATAAATTAAATATTAAACTAACACACACAAATATTATTTACATAATATTGTGCAATTTCGAATTTCAACATATATATATATTTTAAATTCGAATAAACCCTAGAAATAAAGCTTATGTTGGGCTGTTCTTGCGTGCGATCATCTAGGCCCATATAAAGTTGGCAGTGGGCTAATCTCACCATAAGCCCACAAGTCGCAAGCGGTCTCTAGCAAGACATTACGACTACCCAAATCATATGGGGATCGTTAACACAACATAACCTTTTATGCAACCACATCACGTTCCTTTTGTCACGCGATATCTCAGTCAAGGATGAGGCATGGATGACATCATCCTCCTATTCCCGACTATTACTTTCTCGATCCCTGAGTAGTCTGATCAAAGAAACGAAAACTCATTTTCGTTATAGTTTGGCCATACATTTCTCAGACTCACTCATCGAGGGGCTCAGTAATATCTCTCAACTAATGTGAGGGACAAATCCCATCTTGATCACTCATATTCCTCCACATGAAAACCCTTAAGCCCAATTATAGCCTTTATCATCACCCGGTCAAAGGTGACTTTTGACTAGGTCAAAGCTTAGTGACTTTTATGCAAGAATCCATGATGATCTCAGGTCAAATGGCATTATAACGTGATCACATATGAGATAAGCTAATGACTTAATCTATGCAGCTTTCTCATAGCTTTCTCACCAGGTCGGTCCAGCACCTTGTACTCTTACAAGTGCCTATGACTTTGACTCGTATCTCCATACCTTATTAAAGTCATACTGGCTTACCTTTTCTACGCTCCCGCATAGACAACCAACCAGGGACATTTAAGACAATATTCATAATTCATTTATGGATGTAATTATCACAACAAACATGCAAAACATATGATAATTAAATGGAGAAAATATATTAAAAGAAATAATGTGCGAAGTACAATGATTGGCCCTAGGGTACAATTTCCAATAGGATGTCCATGGTATTTAGGTGCATACTCAATGGGAGAACGTCAAGATACAAGATTCCTAACTATAAGAACACTTAAAGATAAGCACCAACATGATGCCCAGGATAACCTTATTGTTGGACATACAAAAGTATCAACTTTGACATCATCAATAATGGGACACTTTGAGGGATAACATGGATAAGAGCTCTAATGAGATTAGGAGGGAGATGTATAGAGATTATGGTTTACGTCTTAATTATGCTCAAGCTTATAGGGGGAAAGCAAAAGCGTTAAGGAAAATACATGGCCGTGAAGAAGATTCATACATGGTTATTCCTTGTATATGTGATAGGTTAGTGGAGACCGATTCGGACACGGTTGCCCGATGCCAATTCTCAAGTAGTAACAGATTTGAGAGGGTGTTCATTAGTTATGGGTGCTCAATCAAAGGCTTCTTACAAGGTATCGTGGCATACTATATATAGATAGATGTCATCTAAGTGATCCCTACAAGGGTACATTGGTTTCTACTAATGCATTTGATGCGGATGGTCAATTATTTCCCTTGGCATATGCCATAGTCAGTGGGGAAACACATGATGAATGGACTTGGTTTAATAAGTCAGTAGGAATCCTGGCATAATAAGTTCTATTAGAGATGTATTTGGAGGTGAGCGGCATGCATTTTGCTAGAGACATGTCAAGGAGAATTTTAGTGCTGAATGCGTCAAGGTCAATTGAGGCAAAGGACGGACTTGTGCGAATATCAAGAAGAATGCACTGAAGATGCTTGATGCAATTGCATATGCAAGGCATGATCATGAATTCAACGTTGCTTTAGGAAGACTAAAAGCATTCTCTCCTCCATTAGGGTAATGGGTTGAGACCCAAGGAGCTGTTAACAGATGGGCACAAAGCAAATTTCAACACAAAGATGGGATAAGATTACTACGAATGTTGCTGAGTCTTTCAATGCATGGGTTGTGAAAGAGAGAAAGCACAATGTTGATGTTTTCATTCATGAGCACAGAGAAAAATTAGCCAAGAAGCTGCTGGTTTGCAAAGAGTCCATAAGAAAATGGAAAAAAGGTGTAGGCCAAAGCGAAGCAGGATTGAATCTCAATATCAAAACAAACGGGTTTATCAGTATGTGAGATGCAATGAGCCTGGTCATACGGCCAAAACTTGCAAGAATCCCAACCCAAGTTGATGTATATTTTGGTGGGGAATGTAAATGTATATTTTGTACATGTTGATTTTGTGTAACCATATACTTTATGTGTAGACCACATATTTTTTGCAACATGTAAATTTATATAATGGAAATTTTTCTAAATGGATATTACCTGGTGTTATACTATACTATATTTTGTTACCATGCAGATGGGGTTGTCAGCAGAAGCTGCTGGGGTTGTCAATGGACACTGCTGGTGTTGTTAGCCTCAGCTGCTGGGATTGTCAATGGGCACTGCTGGTGTTGTTAGCCTCAGATGCTGGGGTTGTCAATGGGCACTGCTGGTTTTGTTAGCCTCAGCTGCTGGGGTTGTCAATGGTCACTGCTGGTGTTGTTAGCCTCAGCTACTGGGGTTGTTAATGGTCATTGCTGGTGTTGCTAGCCTCAGCTGATGGTGTTGTTAACGCTGACTGCTGGTGTTGTTAGCCCCAGCTGGAGAGGTTGTAAGCACCAGCTGCTAGTGTTGTTAGTGTGAGGTGGTGGGGTTGTCACAAGCTGCTGGTGGGTTTGTTATAATCTGCTGGTGGGGATGTTATAAGCTGCTGGTGTTGGACATGATGTCTGATAGTGGGGTTGTTACATCAGCTGGTGGGGTTGTTAGCAGCAGCTGGTGGGGTTGTTAGCATCAGTTGATGGGGTTGTTGGCAGAACCTGGTGGGGTTGTTGGCACCAGCTGGTGGGGTTGTTAACAGAACCTGATGTTTTCTCATTAATCAAGCACATTACTCATTACAGTAGTAAAATGCACAGGTAAACATAAATTATATTATAACTAATAAACCATGTGTACACTTTACATTTGAGTAAATGTTATTTACAACCCAAAATGTTTTACTACATAATGTGAGCAATACAATCTACATATCAGTCTTCCTCTGTTTGAAACCCTTTAGAATGGCCAAGACTTTTCCACGATGTTTGTTTTTGGGGCTATTTACAAGCCACCATAGTATGCCACTCTTGAGTTGCTGAAGCTCAACCGGACTATAATAAGGCATAGTATAACTGTCCTCCCCTTCTGTGGCATCCCACATTTGTATCCATGAAAGCACATGGACACCACAAGAATCCTTACAAGGCAACCAACGTGGTTAATGAAAATGAATGGTCACAATGCATTAGTAAATAACACATGCATGAATAAATGGAGTACTGTTTACATACAGATAGCATTGACCATGAACTTTAGCCCAAGTGACTTCCTTGTCAAATGTGTCAGCATGGTGAAACAATTCTGGCTTCAGCTTTTGCATATTTGTAAGAAATAATCTCTCTAAAGAAAGTAAACCACAATCAGCAGAAAAAAAACTGATCAAACAATAAAAAACATCTTTCTCTTTGCTCCTTTGGATCGGACTAAACCACAATGAGCAGTTAAGAAAAAACTGATCAGACTATAACGTTCTATTTGCTATGTGCTCCTTTGGATCAATCTATCATGTTGTTTTACTCTTCTTCCTCCTGCTTTGGTCTGGCCCCTGGTATACTAATGAATCTAATGCATAAAACCGCATTGTTTGGGTATGGAGCACGTAGCAAGACCAATGATCAAGGAAAACAGAAGGACCAAAAATAAATTCACAATCCCCAATGTTATAGCCAACATGTTTCGGGAGGATTTGTGCTTCATTTTCTTACAAGCTCCATTTAGAGGGATTCTCAACTATCTTTGACATGAAATGTGGAGTGAACACATGGCGGGTGACTCTTCCATCCTTGTCATATTGCTTGGCCACCAAGGCCTTCGTAACCATTGCCATCACCTACATCATTGACACACAATGAGACAATACGTATTTGAACATCAAATTGGTTGTCACTAAACAAATGCACTCACGTATCGTTGAGCCACCCCTAGGTCGGAGGCAATAAAGTTTCGCTCTAGTAACATGGTAATCATACATCTCCACAAATATCCTAATTCATCACAATAACAACAATTACTAATATATTTCATTGACAGCAATCACCAATACACGATTCATTAACTTACTCGTCACAAATATGTCTGTCATAAAGCAAGTGTGTCAACAACTACCGGGTTCGTCAGCATTGTCTCTGGATTAAAGTGTCCATGTGCCTGCACCCCTCCCTGCTTAAGAATATGCAACAACCCCATCTCACTTTCCTTCTCCAAGGGTACCCTTCTCTTCACCCTGTCATCATTCCAGTAGATAATGGTATGCGCTTCATCACCGGCTACCAATTTCCCAAAGGGAAATTTTGCAAGCAAAATATCTGCATGATTAAATTAAACACAATGTATGTTTAACAATGACTATGTCACTACAACTTAAGCTAGTAATGAGAAAGTCCCTTACCATCAGGAAATACAAGCATCCACCAACTGTCTTCCTTTCTTTCACCATCCCTTTGACCAACTCCCTCTTAAATCCTGTAACAACATCAAAAAGTTCAGTCAAAATGAATGAACACCAATCAAAGGCACCCATCGCATGTTGAGTGACTGTCACACACTTCAACACACGCTTAGTGACATAAACGCTTGCGGATGGAGTCAACAGGGTACCTAATGCAAATATTACAAAATACAACTCAAAGTTTTCATCACTGTCTCTCATCAACCACTCTCCTATCTTCCAGTATGGTAAACCCTTATACACTGTACACAGATAAACAAACTTGAGATCTTTATCCCCAATATTAATCTCTATCTTGTGTCCCCTATGCGGCAAACCCATAAATTGTTGCACAACTGTAGGTCCTAGTACCCGAGTTTCCCCTCTTATTGTCACAACATTTGTGACCGGGTCAAAACACGTCATGAACTTTGCATACAAATCACGGTTTATTTGCGTGCAACAAACTTGTACAAACTTATCGAAGCCTATGGCCTTAAGCCTTTGCATCAATTCTGGCCTCGTTTTTATTTGATTGCACACTGTTATAAACTGTTTTGGCACGCATCTTGTAAGAAACGGCACCACATACGTCTTCCCTCTCCGCAGACCTCTTATCTCCTCAGCCCGCATTCTATATGAAGCCCTTTCCTTCTCACTCAACTTGTTCCATGCATCCCTAACTTGCATACTTTCCCCTGTGCATGACTTCCCCTTTTTAGCTGCCTTCCCCTTCCTCTTACATTTCTACTTATCTTTGAAATATTCTTCTGCGAACAAGTGGTAGCCTGAAAAATTTGAGGACCTTTTTACTGCTTTACCCTTCTCCATCTTTGTTTCATGAAATACACGAATATACAACTGAAAGTTAAGTGACTTCTTTCTCCATAAAACTAAACAGAACATTACAACAACTTAACAACTCAACATTATTATTTTAGGAGCTGCCTTCGTTGCATTTTTGAGACTAATACAAGCAGAAAAACTTAGCAACTCAACATTAAAGTTTAGGAGCTACCTTCATCTAACAGAGCATGAAAATGTCATTTAGTTGATTCAAATTCTACACAATCTTGCATATTAAGTTCTTGCCATGTGTCCTTTCAAAATCACACACTACCTTAACAAATTATAGATCAACCTCACAAATACAAACTTACAATTACATCATGTATTTCAATTTGTCATTCAAGGAGTCAGTGGTCCATATGGCGTATTCCAAAGACACAGCTTCAAAGACACAAATGGCGTATTCCAGAGTCACTGGTCCTACAACATATTTTATTCCTACATGGTGCATTCCAAATACACAGGCCATATGACAGGATTTTGCATGTACACAGATGCAAACTTGAACCCCCAAATCCACAAATGCTCATGTTAACCCAAAAAATCCACAAATGCACAAGTTCAGAGGAATAGCACATATTAACTTCACATTCTAAATTTAAATCACCATTTTCATTGATGCAATATTATTGCAAGGGAATCTGCTTGCTGAAGCAAATCGTGAACAGAGGAAAAATCATAAGTAGAACGGACATTATGATTACTAAAACACGCATACACGGCAACGTACCAAATGGCTTTACGGTGACGAGAGCGACGGCTTCAAGGCGAGATGGGTCGACGGCTTCAATCACGACGGCGTCTCCTCGATATTGGAAAAGTGACGGCTTCAGTCGACAGTGCCACCACCACGGATTTAGTCGAGCAGAGCGATGGCAACGTCTTCAACAGAGCAGGGCGACGGCAACATCTTCAGCAGAGCAGGGCGACGGCGACTTCTTTAGGTGAGCAGCGCGACGGTGACGGGCGACCATAGCGATAGCGACGCGCGAGCAGAGGTAGATTCCCTAATTTTAAACTCCCTCCTTTTCCCAAACGGCTTCACCCTCCTTTTCTTCATCGTTCAAACGCGAAGTGGGTAAGGGCATTTTGACTTTTCACAACTTCAATTAATCACAAAATGGTCCCATGGGACTTGAGGATAATTGTCAGATTGTTTAGGACTTTTGATTCATTTTTCCCTCCATGGGACTTATATGTAAATTTCCCTAAATTCAACGTAGTCAGTATCAAAGGAGAACCATTTTTCTTTCTTGCTTGCTTGGTTGAATTCAGTTGTTTCAAGGAACATTTAAAAGGATAAAGAATGAAATCAAAGAAAAATGCATAACAAGGTTTGAAAATTGTGGCGGACTCAAAACCCTGGTTCAGGGGATGTAAACTTTTTTTAATAGTGGGTTTAAAATAAGTAGGACTTATTCTTAATATGTTTTGAGAAGAATATAAGAAAAAATTTAGTGGATTCAAAATTAGCAAATGAGTGGGTGCAAAATAAATCACATAGTACTAATATATATTTAATTTTCTGGACCGCACCCCCTCACCATAACATGGGTCTGCCCATGGTTGAAAAGCACAAATCGAGGAAGAAGAGAAAGCTGCCTACAATTTTCCTTGAGATGCTTCATAGGGTTGTCTTTGATTAAGTTGAAATGAAACCAATTTCTCCCTACTCTACCAACAACACGGGTTGAATTTAACAGAAAGGGTCAATCCCTCACAACGTGATAAATCAATATTTGAATCATCGTTGAGAGAAGTGCACACATATTAAAATAATATCATTTAATTAATAATATTAAAATATAAGTATTCTTACACTTTCATTATTTTTAACTAATTTTAAATGTTAATTTATTTTGAGTTATTTAAGTAGTTATCATGTACAAAACATTCCCACCACCATCTCTCTCTCTCTCTGACTCTTAAGTTAGGCCAACCTGAGCACTCCGTCTATCTTTCCTTCTTCACCCGACTTCCTTCTTCCTTTTAAGAGTGATTGGAGTTCTTCTCCATTTCCCACACAAGATTCAAACCTTCTCTTTTTGGTTTTCACACATTCGTCACAACTTTTCTTCTTCATCTTCCACCCTATGCATCTTCTTCTCTCTTCGTTTCTAATGAGTTGAACCCGCTAACCCATGGCATGTTAGATAAAAAAAAAGAAGATGGCCCATTTAGTTACACGTTTTTTTACCTGTACCTGTGGCGGGCTAGCCTACCAACCACTTTTTTTAAAAAAATTAAAATTAGTTAATAAAAAAATGTAGATAATTTCTTATTATAATGTGAGCTTAATTAATATTGGATTATTATTGATCATTTTATTTATGGTTTATATTTAGTTTGAATTGTAACGTTTGAGTTTAATCTTAAAAAGTGTATTATATATGTTCAAATTATATTGTTTGAAATTTGAATTAAATGTATTTTTATAAATTAAATTTGTGAAAAGAAATATTTCATTTTAGGTATTAAAAAATAAAAAAAATATTTGAAGTTCAAGTTAAAAAATATTATAAATAAGAAAAATAAAAAAATAGAATAAAAATATTTTGGTTGGTTGATAGGGTGACTAGGTTAGAGAAATCTCAACCCATTTATAAGTAGGTATTTGAGTCCAATGCCAACTCATAGCCAGTAGGCTCACTCACTTTACTAGCTACAGTGGGGAAAGAGTGAGTAAATGCAACAGTCTTAGGGTACCCTTTTGGGCAACAAAGCTTTTCATTAAGGGAACAAATAAAGTTTTTAATGGTATAAAAAGTAAATATAATCTTTTAAAAATAGCATAATTTTCACGACCCACCTACATTGGTCCAAACCTCTCTTATGAAGCTATAGTGAGAGCAAGTGGATCTAACATAAAAAAGATGAACATTTTAAATCAATCTAACAGAATGTTAAAATTGCAAAACTTTTTTAAAAAATTGTATATGCTTTTACACATTTAAAACTTATTTGTCATACTACTTTAATGGAAAATTCTATTGTTAAAATTTTACTTTAATTCATTACGATAAATGTTATGATGTTAATACCAATAATTAAATATGGGTAAAATAGAAACTTAGTAAGAGAATTTGAAATATCCTCTAAATCTCACTCATAAATTGGAAAATGATAAGTGGTGGTTGTTTCTTTAAAAAAACAAAGAAAGAATATAGGGAGCATCCATGTAGGTAAATATATCTTCTCATATCTAATTTCTTGACCATCGGCATAATTCTTTTGATTTCAAATTTCACCAGATAATTGGATAGAGAAAAAACAGGCAATTAAAATTAAATCTGTGAGAAGTTCTTTGTAAATTTTAAAAGTTTCTATTTTATTGCGGCGAGGTGCACAGTGGCACAGTGCAGCATTTAGCCGAAGTTCACGTTAAAAATGGCAGCGAGTGGTACGACGAAAAGGGGATAGGATTAAAAGCAAAAATGTCTTGTTGTGCTTCTTCTACTTCGTGTTTTGCCGCTTCAATATTCGATTCATTCCCTTCTGCTTCTTCTTCATTGCTCTGCGTTCGTTCATTAAGCTTCTCACACGGACGTTCATATGGAACAACTTGCAGAAAAGCTTCCTCATTTCCTTCGTCGATGGAGTACAGATTGTTGGAATTATACATGGGGTGTGTGTTAAAAGGAAAGAAAGCCCCACATTGTTAAAACAATGAAGGTAAAGAAGTCCCACATTGCTTGGAAAAGTGAAATCCTTGTCACGTGGAACCTATAAATACCATGCTTCACTATTGAGGAAGATGCACCAAGCTCTTGACCAAGTTTCAGAGCTTCTCTCTTCTCTTCCTCTTTGATTTCTGCTTTTTATTTTCTGTTATTATGTTACCTTGCTCTGGCAAGAAGAGTCCGTTTAATCCTGGGAAGTTGCCGACTTATGGCGGAATAACTCTTTAGGATAGTGTTCTTGGGCCCGATTTGGATTAGTTATTTTTTTAAATATTGTTATTATTTTTTTATAATCTAAGAGTTATGCTGCAACTCCTTTTACTTGCAGATATTGCTGCCAGTAGTATGAGCACAACAAGCTCAAGAATCCACCGAGTTATTTCAGATTTTAAGTGCTGCTTACAACAATCTTCTTACCGGACTACCCAGGATTAAACGGACTCTTCTTGCCGAAGCAAGGTAGCAGAAAAACAGAAAATAAAGAGCAGAAATCAAAGAGGAAGAGAAGGGAGAAGCTCTAAAACTTGATCAAGAGTTTGGTGCATCTTCCTCAACAGTGGAGCATGGTATTTATAAGTTCCACATGACAAGACTTTCACTATTCCAAGCAATGTGGGACTTCTTTATCTTCATTGTTTTAATAATGTGTGGCTTTCTTTTCATTTTAACACACACCCACGTATAATTCCAACAATTATTTCACATTCTATAATTCTAATTTAATTAGAATTTTAAATATTTCACATTCTATAATTCTAATTTAATTATAATTATAGAATGTGAAATAATTGTTGGAATTATATGTGGGTGTGTGTTAAAAGGAAAACGAAGCCCCATATTGTTAAAACAATGAAGGTAAAGAAGTCCCACGATACTTGGAATAGTGAAAGCTTTATCATGTGAAACCTATAAATACAATGCTCCACTATTGAGGCAGATGCACCAAGCTCTTGATCAAGTTTTAGAGCTTTTCCCTTCTCTTCCTCTTTGCTTCCTACTCTTTATTTTCTGTTGTTCTGCTACCTTGCTCCGGTAAGAAGAGTTCGTTTAATCCTGAGGAGTTGCCGACTTACGACAGAATAACTCTTTAGGACAGTGTCCTCGGACACGACTCAGGTTAGTTATTTTTCTAAATATTGTTATTATTTTTTTATAATCTAAAAGTTATGCTGTAAGTTGTTTACTTGCAGATGTTGCTACCAATACCACATCACAACACTGCGGAGGAGTTAAACAATCCACTAAGTTATTTCAGATTTTAATTGCTGCTTACAAGTTACAACACAGATTTCCTCCCTCCTCCTCATCCACCAAAAAGCTCATTACTAGAGCCGCCGAATACAAATTTCCTGACCCAATTCCTGAATTCGCTGATGCTGTAAGTTTCTCTTTCAATCTATTTTTTTGTCCCCCCCTTAATGAAGGAAGTTACGTAGTCTCCTCTTTATGCTTGCATCAGGAGACAGAAAATTTTAGCAACCATCTTATGAAGAAACTTTCGAAGAAAGATATGTATGGGTAATCAGTTCAAGAAGTTGTTGGGGTTTGCACCGAAGTGAGTTATCATACTTGCGCTCTCTTTCCTTTTGTTCCAAAATATAGCAAACTTGCCTCAGATGATATATAACTTTTGAGTTCAACAACAAAATTTTCTGTCAAATTTTAGGGCTTACGTTGTTTTTCATGTTTGATTTAAGTGATGCTAAATCAACACTGGCTAAAAAGATTGGTTTATTAGGCCCTTTGATAATGTCCCAGTGATATGAAAAATCTCATTTCTGACTTATGATAGGTAAGACGGATAGGGGACTCAGAATGAAGCTAAGGATTATAGCATGTGTTTTGATTCTTCTGATTTATTAGTGCGACCTAGTTTTGATAAAGAAAAGCTTCTAGTGTTACCCGGCTTTGAATGGCTTCAATATACTGGGGAAAAAATAATCTTGAACTGTGTTTACTGTTTTAATTCATGGCCTTTCTGATGTTTGTTATGATGAGTGTGATGGAGAACTATTATCTTCACATTGAGCTTGACATCTGAAATCTGGAGTGAAATAGAACTTAATTTTTAAAACATTGTGTCTGTAATTGAGAAATGTGTAATGCACTCCCAAAAATGAAAGAGATCATGAAAATTTGTAGAAAGGCTATATCAACATAATAAGATGGAGGACACGAGATTGGCTGTGGAAAAAGAAGATACAGAGCAAGAGAGGATTTTACCATGATTTGATTTGCAGACCTTGTAGCTTGCACATTTTGTCACCAATGTGCTGAGGCAGATCCTATGAACCCAAGCTAAAAGTTTGCATGAAAAGCATGAGACAACGATCGGATTTAAAATTGGAGGAAAAGCAAGAGCAGAAAGTACATGCATCTGTCTATCATATCAATATTTTCATATATGGTTGTTGAACTGGTAAATCAGGAATTATTATGCCTGATTGCTTACTGGAGAAAGATTCTTAAATGGACTAATATAAATAAGAAGTGAGTGCCATTGAAAAAAAAATATGTTTGAAATGCTAACATCTCTATCTGCTTGAAATTTATTCATATATGATTCTCAAGTTCAATTTAAATGTTGTCTGTCTCTCACACTCTCCCTCTTTTGTTTTCATTGTCTCAAATCAATGGTGAATTCACACGCAGCTTTATCGGTTGTCACTTGGATGAACTTACCAGTGTTGTCTGTGAATTATGATCATTGAACAGATTTTCAGCACTTTCCTACACTCAGAATATGGAGGACCTGGGACACTTTTGGTGTTACCATTCATAGACATGGCTGATACTGTGAATGAGAGGGGATTACCAGGAGGGCCTCAAGCTGCACGTGCTGCCATCAAGTGGGCTCAAAGCCATGTTGATAAGGACTGGAACGAATGGAATGCTTCTGATACCAAATGATGAATGAAAGAAACAAGTAGAACCCTTTTTGTATCTCAGTTTTAACTACAAATTAATTGTCAAGTGCCATGGTTCATGGTTGTGATAATTGATTGAGCAACTTTAACGTTAATTCTGTCTCTTTTGAGATGGGCTAGTTGTAGTAAATCCATGGATAATGGGTGTGATTAGAAGTTTGAACTTCTATGAAAATTTGTTGGTGAAATTATGTATGGAGGCATGATTATTGGCTTATTCTAAGGCAGATATTAATTACAGTGTTCACCATGTTATAGCTTGAGATTTTCTTTTTGTTTTTTTTTTTTTGGGAGAAGTAAATATTGTTGATGCTATAGTTTGTGAGCTTGGAGTGTGTCATTGATGAAGATGCCAATCGAGTGGAATGGTTTAGAAATGTTACAACTATAATTCGTGTAATCTGATCTCCGGGCTATCCATTCTTGTGTTGTTTATTCCCTGTTATGTCTATAACAGCCTATTTAGACACTATCTTACGTTGCGATTCCTGTTGGTTTTGAGACAAAGGAATATGACACTCAAACTATAAATAAGTTTAAGATACATTGTATTTCCATCGGTTACATTACAAATAAGGTTTTATGTTCAATGTGGAATGAATATATTTCTATTTATAAGTCACATCACTAAAATTCTTCATATAAATGTACAAATGTATTTCTATGTGTTCACTTTCTTCTCATGAAGAATAATATATATTAAAATTTAAGGTTTTCTTACTCCACCACAACACAAGTTCCTTTGTACATGTATATATCAGCAACCAATTGTGTAATCAGATAGCATTCATCTTGTGCTATGGATCATCATTTCCAATCCTTGTATGTGACAAAAAGATCGCATTCCTTGACCTTGGCAGCAGTATAATTCTTTATCTATGCGCTTCATGGCAGCACTATGCATTTACAAAATTGTGCTGCTGAAGACAAGAAGCTAGACAGTTAGTAATGGCTTTTCTCCTAACGCAGTTCAAGAAGAGCATACATCTCATTTGCGACTCAATTCATCCCAATCGATGAAACGCTCAAGCAGCTCTTTCTCTCGCAAAACCAAGCAGGCTTCAGCCCTTCCAAACCATTCATAGCGATGCTTTGCTATGTAATCATAGACATAGTCCCTGATTGGCGTTGGAACCACCAGCAGGAATCTTAAAGCAGAGTATGGTGGTGGCAAGTATGAAAGAACCCGCAATGCAGCTGCATTAGTCATTTTTGAACCATCAGATTGGCATATTCAAGCTCATAGGGAAAGAAGAGAGAATGATAAAAATTATAATTGCCAAAAGGATGTTATATCATATATGTCTGACAGATTCAAAAATAGGTGGGTCATAAACCCAAAGGATACCTGAGAGATGGTGCAACAGGGAGAGAGCAAACAAGACAGCCATGAGGCTCCAAAGTAGGAAGAGGATATAATGATTGCAAGTATCGAGAAACTTCAAGAGGAAGATTATGGGTTCCAACCTTGACAACCATCAATGTGGGCAATTTGGAGGAGAGAACATCCAAATAACGTCATTGGAAAGCTGGAGGAAAGTCCTTAACAGGAGACTACTATTCCCTCCATTAGATTGCCATATCTTATAGAGCTTCACTACTCAAAATACATCGGGGTAGACAATGAGACACTGCCCACCGTTAGATTTTGGCCATATCTAACCAAGGTTTGCTACTTAACTACAATGGGATAGAGAATGTGATACCAATGCCTGAAGATGGGGTCATGCTTAGAAATGAACAGGAGTTGGTCCCATGGAAGAGACGAAGAAGCTTACAAAACTGTACCTGATCATATGTAGGTGGAAAGGAGCCTCAATCCCAATCCTTTGGGGAAGAGTTAGACACAGATTTTAAAGGTCAAATCACTTATGGGAATCCTATAGTTCATGCTGATAGCCTGGCAGAATAGCCTTTTTTGGTTCATTTTTCGGACAGTGATTATGGTCATGTTCTCAACAAGGCACAATTGGGCTCTATTGGAACACTATATGGTTGCTCATCATCAGACTCCTAGTTTCGACCCCAATAACAATGTTCTAGGATTGTTGAAGCAGATACAAACACCATGAACCAGACACAGAAAGATAATGCAAGGATTGAGAAAGGCTGTTCAACAGGATTAGACTTGAGGATCTTATGAAAAAACTCATTCAAGATTAATTGTTTGCAACTAAGTCTACCAAGTGGAGTATGAAGGTATAAACCTAGCATGATTTGGCTGAGGGAAATATGGCTACAGAAAAGAAGTATGTATTCATGATACCAACACCTGCATAAGGGTACCAATTGGAAAACAAGCAGAACAGGGAGTTTGAATCTAGTTGATGAAGAAAATAAGTTAATAACTGCCACTAGAAAAGTGGAGGAGCAGGATGTTACGTACATTGGATGCTTGTCAAATGACAAACAAGGGGCAAAAGCCCCTGGAATGGATTACCAAACCATTTGTTAATCCTCACCATCAACAAGAAAGGCCAAGAAGACCACAAAAAACCAACTTGCAAGGCATGCCAATGTTTGCTGCTATAGCTAATACTACTTCCAATCCTTAATATAAGAATCAGTTGATTTTTGTTTGCAAATTAAGAAAGTTAAATACATTATTTAAAAGCATTAATATTTATAATTTTTCTTCAAATTAATTTGTTTGACATATAAATTGATGTATAATCTAATTATATATATATCAATAATACTTTTAAGTGGTGTGTTTAACTCCCTTGATTTCCCCAATAAAAGTCAACTAGCTCTTATACTAAGAATCAAATGTAGTATTAGTTTGAAACACATATTTCGAGAAGCTAATCACTTTGCTAATTGGCTAGAATGGAAAGGATGGGCATTTAAGTGAGGATACATACAACATGTAAGAGCCACTCGTAGAGTGTTGTTATTTTATAGACTCGAGTACACCCCATAATCTCCTGATAATGTACCAAGCTCTTTTATCCAACAACAAAATTGTCAATCTGCTTCAAGCATGAAGAGGCCCTAAATTTGACCCAAAAACAATAGAGGAGAACTATGGAAGCAGGCTTAAATTTTTTACACAAGGATATTAAAAATTATTTTTTTTCTGCCACCTGAACAGACTGGTCCATGAAAACAGACAACCCAGAAAGAAACACTTTTTTTTTAAAAAAAAATCTGATTTGGTCACTTCAGCATTGTGAACCTGTTAATGCCAGGTTGAATCTGTATGCAGATGCAGAATGTTAGAACAGCCAACAGACACTGCCAATTTTAAATTGGTTATTCTCAAGTTCCTAAAGATCTGATGGATTTTATGTGAAACATAAAGTAAACATGAAACTGATCAAATCCAAGTGCATGCAATATTTTTGTTTTATGAAAGCCAAAAACACTGATCGGACAAAATTGAATTGAATTGGCGAAAAAGTCCTAACCAGTAGATCCTTGACTGTATGAACCCAGGCCTTCAACAAATAAAAGGCGACGGAGAACATCCTTTTTCTCAAGACCACATGCTGTCAAATAGGGCTCAGCAGCCTTGGATTGAACACAACAGAACTTGATCTTTTTATCCTTGTCAGCATTGATTACCCATTTCACACCTGTTCATGCAGAACAGAATCAAAATGTACTTCATAACTGTAGGTCACATATTAAAAGTGGACAATGCAAATAAATGTACATAATTGTGAAAGGAAGCTGAAGAATGCATGAGAAATTAATTTTTTGGAAATTGAGAGGTTAATAAATTAAATAATGACTGGTTAATCCAGGGAAAGGGCGGGATATAGGACAATAAAATCCCGAGTAGGTGATAAATAGCTATTAAAAATTTAAAATATTCCACTTCATTCTACCAAATCAGTTCTAAGTATTAAAATAGAATATAAACTAGGACATGAAAGTTGCTTCCTTCCCACAAGTGGACCTATTCTCAAGAAATGAGAATAAAGATATACAAATATCTAAAACTCCATTAGCATCAATTAGACTTCAATTTGTGGAGAAGCCACTTCAGAGCCAAAATAACCCAGAAACTCGATATTAAAGTTTGCTAATACTGATGTCCAAACAATTAACATGCAAGGGATACCAATTGTACCAACATGGTTAAGAATTCTCGGAAATGTCAACCTTCTCACTATACTCAGCTAAGAGAATCAAATAAAAACGTGCCACAACCATCAATCACGCAGCTAAGAGATTCTAGTGTATGTTTGGGAAAACTTTTTCCCAAAGGTCCAAACAAGCCAAAACAAAACGCACATGCAAATCCGTAAAAAAATCTCTAAATCCGTAAACTCCCAAACACACACCTAAACTGTTTTCCTACCGTGAAAATAACACTAAATAGAAATGCAATAAATTCAATCATTTGGTGGAAGCTTCCTTTTAGTCACATGGATCAAATTGGCTAGGTGCACTAAAATCTAAAATGCAAGAAGAAAATGAGAAAAACGAAGGATCCAAACCAATTTCCATGAAGAAACACAAGAAAATCCATAACCAACTTAATAGACAGACAAATGTATTGAAAGAATCAACATTTAGGGATGGAACGTGTGATTAATTAACTAGAGCCAACGGAATTGCTCATTTTTCATGAGATACTAACAAGAAGACACAAAAAGAGAACAAGGAAAGAAAAAAGAGTAGAATGAAGCATTTAGATCGAACAATGGAGAATCCAGAGATTGGAACGTCAAAATAGGAAAGGTAAAGAACGGAAAATAATACCTCGGTGACAGAGATGACAGACGCCGTCATAAACCACAACCCTGGGGAGAAGCAAGCTAGGCATGACTTGCTGGGAAAGAACTGCGGAAGAGCGAGGAGGATTAAGAGGTTCTTCATCGTCAGAATCAACCACCGCAGGAACAGCGAAGGGAACACCGACGTTCTTCGATGAAGAAAGCAAGTGACGGAATGAGGGAAACAACGACGTCGTTGCGGTGGCGTTCGAGACGTAAGGAAATCCTCTGCGAAGCATCTTCTTCTTGCTTATTGGGTTTGTTACAATGAGGAGCGTTAGCTTGAGAAGGAGGCGACGCGAGAAGTTATATATATGTTTGGAGGAGGCGGCGGCCTAGTTTTCGTCTTGTTCTCCGTCGAAGCTACGCGAACTTCACTTGTTTTTGTTTTTCTTTTTCTTTTTGGACAAGCAAGCGAACTTGGAAGAAATGTGAGAATAGAATTCAATTCAGGCAACAAAGTCGGACTCAAATCTGAAACCCGAGTGGGTTGCTTTATACAAACAGATCAGTGAGCTATGGTTTATCCTAATTTGATTTTTGAAGTTTAAAAGTGATGGTTTAACTCACATAATAGAAAATTGCAGGACCGAAAATATATTTAACATGTCGTATTTGAAGTTTTTTTATAATGAAAGAACAATTAAAGTTTAAAGTGGGAATGCAATATCTTAGTGTGTGTTTAGGAACTCCGTTGGGAGAAAGGAGTTCCATTGAAAAAAATGAGTTCATGGATTTCTAGATGATTTTTACGGATTTTAAAATGGTTTTTATGGATTTCGAGGTGACTTTTACGGATTTCGAGATGGTTTTGTCACAGCTTGCTTGCGCCGTTGGGGGAACAAAGTTCTGAAACAAGCACTTATAGGTCAGAACCACAAACCTTAATAATCCGTATCATGTCTCGATCTAGATTAGTTTGGTGTTGTTTTTTGTAGGGAAATTTACAATTAGGTCCCAAATGGGAGAATTAATGAATGAAAGGTCTCAAAGATTCAAAAAATTACCATAAGGTCCCAGAAGTAACTGCTGAGGTTGTCATTAACAACCTTACCAGCCTTCATTAACAACCTCAGCAGTTACTCCTGGGACCTTATGGTAATTTTTTGAATCTTTAAGACCTTTCATTTATTAATTCTCCTATTTAGGATTTAATTGTAAATTTCTCCTATTTGTATTGCCTAAAAGATGGCCTGCCCAAAATATGGGATGCACATGCAAAAAAAAAAATGTGTTCTAATGATATGGACATACCGAGGGATTCTACATTTGTGCTTTCTCAATAAACTTTTTAAGCAACACTCTTTTCCTTTGTTTGTTAAGAACTAATTGTACTATAAACTAAATCTTACATTTAAGATCAAAATTAAGTTTTTTAAAAAATTTATTATCTTAAATATAGGTCATTTGCATAAATTTTTGAGGTGCTTAACACTTTTTTTCCTATATTAACCTTCTTACAAATTTCCAATACGTTTTTACTATTTGTTTTCTTATATTGATATTATTAACTAAAGATAAAATGAAAATTTATATTTTGAACCCATTTTAATAAGATAATTGAATTTCCGATTTTAATAAGGAATTAAGTTAACAACAATAACGTAATAAAAAACGACCTATATGTAGAACTAAAAATGAGTAAACAATAAATTCTTACTATAAATCTCATACTTAGAAAACCAAAAATAAATTGAAAGTTGTTAGAAACAACAAAGTATTTACCATTTTTATGGGAAAAAGTGGTTTAATAATTATTGATAGAAACACCAAATTTTATCTCATGAAGACAGTCATATAGAGAAAGGAGAAACAAGGTGGTGATGCTGAAGAAAAGAGGGTAGGGGCTCCGTTTGGGAAAGCGGTAGAGAAGTACTTTTATGCAAGTCGAAGTAAATATGTGAAGGAGATTATTTCGTTTTGCAGAAAAACACTGTTGAACTTGTGTTTAGGTGAGAGTTAAGCTTTAACAAACGGAGACAGGAAGTGGAAGGGAAATGAGATACATATCTTGCTTAGATCTGATTAGAAAGGACAGCCAGTGGAAGGGAAATAAGAAACATAGCTTGCTTGGAATTGATTAGATATAACTAATGTTCCGTTTGGTACGCGCAATTGATTTTGATGGAATTGAAAGTGGAATTGAAAGTGAGATTAAAAGTTTGTTTGGTATGTTGGAAGAAGTGGGATATTATTTTATTTTAATATTTATATTTATAATATGAAAAGACTACTATGCCCTCACAACAACAAAAATTTTCTCTTCCAAAAAAAATTATTCCCCTCCCCCACACAGACAGCAGCGCCTCCGGCCATGAGTTCATCACCATGATCTGGGGATGGGGCCACGAGTTCATCGCCGAAAAATCAGGCTGCGAAGGCCACGAGTTCATCGCCGAGATCTGGGTTGGAGGTCGTGTTCGTCGTCGAGATATGGGTGGGGGTCGCGTTCGCCGTCGTCTGCACTACGTCGCCACCGTTTGCACTCCTTCGCCGCCGCCGTCTACACTCCTTCGTCGCCGCTGCCTACACTCCTTCATCGCCGCTGTTTGCACTCCATCGCTGCGTCACCTGAGATTGGGGGCAAAATGGTCCACATATTTGGATTCCATGGAACTCATCTCAGTTCCTATGCCCCAGCTGAGAACTCATACTTTCCACATTTGATGGAAGTGGCACTTCCATAGAAGTGGCTTCCCACTTACCAAACAAGTCAAATCTTCACTTCCCACCTCAATTCCACTTCCATCTCTCAAGTTCCATCCTACCAAACGCAGCATAAGGATTGTAACGCAGACTAGCACACGGGTTGATTCAAAAAATATTACATATTTTATTTTATTTTGATTCAAAAAATAATATTACTTACTACATCTCTTTATAATTTAGTAATATATAAATATTAATGTTTTGTTATAACATTAAATATAATATACAAAAAGTTGATACGAAAAAAATAAAATATTTTTTAATATTTTTTAATGTATTGGATGTTTGTCCTAAAAAATAGAATTTAGTGTTACTTTTTTTAATAAAAAATTGAGATGAAAAAATGTAAAAGAAATATAAAATGTATTCTTCAAAAAATATAAAAAATAATTAAAAAAAAGGGGTTCTGTGGGCAGGAAGAGCCCACTCCTTCGGCGGGTTGGCATTTGGCGGGTCCAAACCTGCCATCGTTTAGTTCCCGCATTCCTAGCTCTAAGCCTGCCTATGATATAATATTGCATAGGATATTCGGTACCTCGACGCTTTTGTAAATCTCAAGCCTAAGGCTTGCTTTTATGATTCAAAAAAAACAAAAAGAAAAGAAAAAGAAACAATGGAACAAAATGCTACAAGCTTCTTAGGAAAACCTCTTCAAAGAGAATACAGATTCGGAATGTTCTAGTATTATGGAAGCTTTTCCACATTTAACACTAATAGGGAAGGAAGTGAAACATGCACCAGAAGGTGAGCAATGAAGATGTGAAATTGAGCCATGTTTGGCATTGAGAGCTCCGATTAGAGGGGAAGAGAGGATTAAGAATGTAAATGGAACACTGCTTTGTGATTATGCCTAAAGGGGAGAATAAAGAAATCACCATGAAGTTCATGTAGTGTAGTTCATAAATTCATTGCTTGATATATCATCAAAGAATCATGGAATGAAATTTACATCTTATATAGAAAAATATAAATGAAAGTGAAATGATCGTTTAACTCTATTAGAGCAAAAATAGATAGTTTAAAGAGAAATTTACTGGTTGGTCCCACATAAGAGACTTATTTATTAAATGGTCCCAAATTTTAAAATTTTTAAAAAATGGTCCCAAAGGTGTTGTCAATGCAGCACATGGTGTTGTCACATGACAACACCATGCGCTACATTGACAACACCTCGTGTTATCAATGGGACCATTTTTTAAATATTTTAAAATTTGGGACCATTTGCTAAATATCTTCACTATGTGGGACCAAACAGTAAATTTCCCTAGTTTAAATGTTGATTCATGCAAGTTTAAATCAAAATTATACAACCAAAATCACATAATGGAGATTACTTGATTCGTTACAGTATATTGTAATCAGAATTACATTATATTACTAAAGCGAACACCTGAATCATGCATAGAACTGTATCAAACGAGCCATAAGTCGGCCGTGGATATAGGAGTGAGACAGATTCTGATGCTCTAGTGAAGACCAACTAAATTGTCAAGGAGACTTTCAACTTTAAGAATGAAGTTAGCCCTAATTAAGGAAGACATTTTTATTCATTATATCATCATGGTGGGCACCCTGAAGTTTGTATCAATTGTGTATGTGCTTCTATACATAAAAAGTACATGAAAACTAAAATCACAAGTCAATGGGCTAAAGGGAAAGGTTTGATAGAACAACCATTATCTTTGTTTGTAGTGCCAATAACCCCCTAGATGGCAAATCAAATAGGAATATTCAACTTAATGGGATTGAGTTCCCTGAAGAAAAACAAATGGAACAGCTGATGCCTCAACTTTAGAGGGATACCACAGAAGACAAGCTATTTTTTACCGCCAACCCCGAACAATAAATCATTCAAGTGACGAAAGGAAAAAAAAAAGGATTCATTCTAAATGGTTTAATAAATTTTCAGATGCTTTATACCGGGCAAAAAAGAAAAGGGAAAGAACCCACACAGATGCTTTGAGCTATGAACGTGAAATGTTGTCGCCATCTTTCTTGAACTAATCTTGCACCTCTTGGACTTGGCCATCTGCAGTAGTATGGGGAAAAACTTAATAATCAGAATACATTCATAAGCTACAAGAGATACACGTGCATAAAAGCCAAAGAAAGACTAGAAATTCTTAAGGCCTCACCAGCAAGATTGATGGCCATATTTGCTTGAGCATCAGCTTCAGAGTTCAAGTTCTTAACAAGGGACACAAACATACATAATTAAATAAGTTTTCACATAAGAGTCAGGAATCTTGCAATCAAATATGAATAGAACAAAGATATTTCATGTACATGGGAATGCAGCTAAAAGCTCTCACATAGCGGAAGAAAAAAGGGGGATTTGTTACAGATTATTTCCAATATCAGGCTAAAAGAGGCAGACTCGTAACTAAATAGCTCAGAACAAGTTTAAGTAGTAATAAAATAGACGGATATTAAGAGGCTAGAAGATGATTGGGAATCACAACATCACATAGGATGAGATGGCTACAATGGTTAGGAAGGCCACTAAAGCATTTTCAATGAATGAAAATGGTTTGGACCTAGAGATAAAGAATCTTGGTGGTGAAACCAGAGTGAACAAGAGAAGACCAGACACAAACAAAAAGGAGTGTATCAAAGCTTTGCATTTGAGCCAGTGCCGAAAATCAGAAAAGGTATTGAACAGCAAGAAAGGAAACTCAGAAATCAGTGAGAGAGGGAGGATCTAATGTTTGAGAACTTTTATGAGGATTTATTGAAGAAAAATGGGTAACAAAAGATACAAAAATGCAAAGAATAAATAAAGAAAATCAAGAGATTTGGACCAAGTAAAATATAGCAAGGTGAAGGAGAAGTTTGAGTTCCAATTGAAGATATTACGGACAGATAAGAAAGCTATTTTTACAAGCTTTTCAATTATGTATTAGGGACAACCATTGATCTAAACGGTTATACCAAAATGGTCAGCAATAAAGTTATCTATCTCCCAAGAGGATTGATATAAAAGTGCCAAGGTAAAGAAATACACTTACATATGGTTAAAGCTTATCGAATATTAAGAGATGTGTTAAGGCACTAAAAGCACAAAAGAATCAAAAAGTTGGGGTAGCAAAGAATAAGAATGTTAAAATAGGCGTATGGTCATACACCGGATGACAGTCCACAATGACTATACATGAAAGAAAGTTGTTGTGGCACCTAAGGAAAAGATTGAAGAAAATCATTCAAGGAAATTTCAGACGTGTGAGCAGAAGGCCAATGGAAGTGCCAGTGAAGCAGCTTATGCCAATAATCTTTTAACCTTAAAAAGAGATGTGGGAGACTAAGAAAAACACTTGAGGAAACTCTTAGTGAACGATCTATATGAAGGTTGATTGTTAATTGAGCATAATAGCATTCAATTATCCATGTAGTTGGCCTCACTTGGTGGGATAAGGCTTGTTATTCTGCATTAGTAAATTTCATGGGATGAGTGAGTGATGGATTGGTGTAACTTCAATCTTCAATTTCCTGAATTATTACCAAAGCAAAGAGATCTTTGGAATAGAACCGATAACAACATGGGCTGAAAAATCAAAAGCGCCTTCTGGAACCTCAGTTTCAATCAAATGTACCTACCCTTAGAACATGAGTGACCTGGAATGATAAAAATTTATCCTTGAGTTCTTTTGCCACCTTATAAAACTTAGACATGCTCTCATTCTTGACCTTCCATAAACCATCAATCTGTTTCATGCAGTAGCAAGAGTTTAAGAGGATAAACAAGTGACAATTAATAATCAAAGGTTGCCAATGTCACATTTAAGAGTGCATATACAAGATCAGATGTTTATTCTACAGTAAAGTAAGATTTTCCATCTTTAAAATCAGAATCACATTGTAACTCAAGCAATAACACACATTCACACAGACTACGAGAAGCCATGTTTATTTTATGTATTGATGGAACTGGAAAATTATAGTATACTTGAATAACAAATAATCGTCAACTACACCCTCTTCAAGGTAATGGGAAGAGGACAACTGATATGGTAGTCAACAAAACTGACACAAGATGAGGACAATGACAGTAAATAACAACAGAGCAATAACATAGCAACTTCCCAATGTTCGAGAGGTCAGGAGCTCTCCTCAGCCATGACTGTTCCATAACCCTACTCCAAGGAACACAACCCTAGATAACTGCCTCCACACTGCCCTCTCTGAGGTTGTTAAGCCTTGGTCCTTCTGGGCCTGTTTTAGGTGTCTCAGCTGCAGGTGAGTCTTGTGTTTGCTTCCTCTTATATGTCTTAGTCTTCTTAGTCTGGGGCTCAATTGGGCCATCATTTCCCCCCTCTAAGAGATTCACCTTGTCCTCAAGGTGGAAGTGTGGAGATTGGGTTTTTATGACAGAAAATTCTTCCCAAGTATTATCACACTCGGATAAATCTTTCCATTTAACAAAAACTTGCTTGCTGCCATATGTTATGTTTCTTACTCTCCTCACTGCCTCAGGCTGGACTTGGAGCTCATAGTCTTCAGAAAGGAAACTAGGTAACTGTTTTGCTGTCACAGGTGCTGCCAAGGACCTTTTGAGCAGGGAAATGCGGAAGATGGGATGAACTCTGGCATATTTAGGTAGCTTCAACTTGTAGGCAACTTTCCCAACTCGCTGTAAAATCTAGTAAGCCCATAGAAACAGGGTGCTAGCTTCTCATGCTACCTTTTAGAGAGGTTCTTTAGTTTGTAGGGGTGCATGCGTAGGTACACCCTGTCCCCAACTTGAAATTCAACATCTCTACGCTTTTTATCTTCCTGCTCCCTCATTTTAGCCTGCCGCAGGTGAGTCTTGTGTCTGCTTCCTCTTATATGTCTTAGTCTTCTTAGTCTGGGGCTCAATGGGCCCATCATGTATCTAGTATCTACTGATTTCATCCTTTTGAGATCGACTATCCAACCGAACAAACCAAGCTTGCCAATGTCTCAACTTATGCATTTATGTATGTGGTGATGAGGATACATCATAGATATAAGATGCTAAAACCCCATTTAAGCACAGACAAAGGATTTCAATTGGGAATTAGGAAATTGACAATATGATTTTTAGTTACATTACTATGAGATACATAGTTGGCCTTTGACTCATCTCAGTAACCTAAGGGATCATAAACTTGATAGTAAGTTGAGTATTATCACCATTGGTCCTAAATTCTTCTCTATTCTCTTCCTACATAACGAGTTGATGTCTTTTAATTTGCAAGAATTGATTGTGTGCGCACCTGTAATTTAGAGATTAAATACAAGAAACTTGAAATAAAGGCTATCTTTATTACAGGAAAGAGGGTCTTCCATCAGACTCTTCTCCAGTAACAAGTCAAATATGAATCAGTAGACTGGTTTTAATCTACATATATTTTCCATGCATCCACATCAAATAAAGAAAAGGCAAGAAATGATTGATGTAAACTCTGAAGAAGCAATCTACCATAACATAATCCTCAGAACTGTAATAATGAAGAAGGGACATAAACTGATACCTTCCACATATATGTATAATGTATCAAATAAATTGATAGAGACAAACTTATAAAATGACAAACCTGCATGCAAACAAGCTTGGAGTCGCCCTGGATATGAATACCAGCAAACCCCTTTTGAAGTGCATATTTCATTCCCAATATCAAAGCGCGATATTCAGCAGCATTATTGGTTGCAACACCTACACCTTCACGCAACCTACAGATCTTTAAAAAACAATAATAATTAAAGTGGTCTAAGTTGGAAGTAAACAGTTAATAGAAGTAGAATTACAAAATTATACCAAACTCCCATCACTCAAGCGCAGAATAGCCCCTGCACCAGCTTTTCCAGGATTTCCTTTGGATGCACCATCAAACTCAACAATACATGTCCTCTGTAGAAGAATAAGATCATGAGGCTTTACTATCACTAGCAAAAATGGTATTTAAAAAATAGGGAGATTTACTGTGCAGTCCCAATTATCAGAGATATTTATCAAATGGTCCCAGAGGTGTTGTCAATGCAGCGCATGTGCAGCGCATGGTGTTGTCACGTGACAACCCTTGACAACACCATGCGCTGTATTGACAACACCTCTGGGACCATTTGATAAATATTTTAAAACTTGGGACCATTTGATAAATAAGTCCCTTATGTGGGACTGTACAGTAAATTTCCCAAAAAAATAAAAGGATACAAACAGTCAAAACATGAACATGTCCCTCCCTCCACCCCACCCCAAAGGAAAAAAAGGATTCCATCCAAACAAAGGTAGTAAAAGATTCATTTGGCACCAATTGTCACCCAACAGTTTACACTTAAAATCCTCAAGGTGATGTAACAACATTGCATGTAGTATAGATGCAGCAGCAACTGTGAAATAAATGTTCCTCAAGCAAACATTGTTTTGCATATACAGGCATCTATGTGTTTTCTACTTACCAATTCAGATGATGGTACTTGAGCCACAGCAGAACGATCTAATTTCAATTGTTTTTTCAATGGGTCTTCAGAGAGGGATGTCAGACCAATTCCTTCCTCCTAAGCAGAATAAGATAAATCTCAAATATTTTAAAATTATGCAATAAGGCAAAATATGGATTTAGAAAGCAGCAACTTAGTATGGCATGAAGTTGCTTCATTGAAGAAAACCTGACAAGGAGACTATGAGGGGGAATGGCTGAAAAGGATTTACAGATTTAGATCCAGAACATTTTCTGTAAGAACATAAAAATGCGGCATCATCCAATCATCAACAAAGTCATCTTTCTTATTATATTATTTTAGCAAATAAATCACCCAACCATCTAATGGCTACACAAAGTGAAGCGAGGAAAATCAGGTTTTGTCACATAATCCATATAGTTAAGCAAACTATATTTCAAAAACCATCCCAACAATATCAACATCGGTTGACCATGCAGGTAGTTATAACATTTGATGAGGCAGAAATTCCCAAAATTGTCATAGCATTTTACTACAAACATTTAGACTGTTTAAGAGGTAAAGCATATCAATACCCAAAGTTTATTATCACATTTAACTACCGCACGTCTGTATATAATTAAAATATATTTTGAAAGATAATATATTATATGGTTCCATGCTAAGCATGAACTCCCTGCACTCAAATCTAAAAATGTTACATTAAGGATATTGCATCATAATTCCAATTCAAAATTGATAATGGTGATGTGATTACTTAAGGGATCAAAGATGCAAACCAACTTTGGAGGAATACAGCTTTATACACAATGCACATTACATTGCTTTATTGATAAGCAAGTTGCAGTTCCTAAAATTATAGAACTCACCACACTTTCTTGTCCAAGGACACCCAAAGATCTCTTTTTAGATACAGCATCGCTTGATGTGCCTGCCTCAGAAGAAACTGGATCCTAAAATATATGAACATCAATTTTCATTCTCTAGAGTAATGAATCTCAAGCCTCTGGAATGCATCAGGAACAGGATAAGCATTAACTTTTATCAAAAAAAACACAAAAAGAACAGGAATCTGCTGGATATTATTACAATAGAAAACTGCCACCAAGCTATTCAAATATAAAACAAAATGGTTCTGCGGATTTGTGATTAAGGAGAAACAAAACAAAGTAATTTAAAACGGGAAAAGTTAAACATGTTTGAAGACTTCTGTGTTTAACATTAGCCCCAGAACAGCATAAAAAGTGAAAAAGGAATACTTCCATCACTATGTGATGCCTCATGAACATCTAAATTATCTGATGTATTAGATATTTGACAACTCATAAAAAAAATTTAATGTTAATCAAAAATTCCCTAAACTGAATAGGACTAACAGTAAAAACCAACAAAATTTCTTCAAGCTCATATCAATGCAGAAAAACAATTTCTTCATTAACAATCAATGATTTTTTTTCTGAGTTTTTAAGTTGAACAGATACATATGAAGGGGATGATTATATAAGAGGAAATGATAGCCTTACCTGGAAAGGACAAGGAACAAGAGTACCACATATATCCTCGTTCAAATCAGAAGCTCTTATAGTGTACAAAGCATTCTTTAGCCCACGTGAGACAAGATAATCCTCAGCGTCCTTAGACAGGGAGTATCCCTTGTACACACTAACAGGAGGATCGCATATCTACCAGAAGACATAGAATCATCCATTAAACGAACTATATAGCATGGAAAACAAAAGATGAATGCATCACCTTGTAGAGCCTTCTAATTACTATGGAAGATGATAGCTGAATTAGAATAACCAAAAATTAAGCATGATCATTTTCTCAAACAATAGAAGAAGCCCATTAAGATAAAGTCTAAAAGAAGTGTAATCGAGAGATAAACAATAGGAAGTCACGCTTAGGAAAAGCAAAATCACTTGACTACCAATGAGATCATTCTAAAGTTTCGATATCACATTCTGTTACTGTACTTTACAGCCCAACAAACTCCAAATTTTTCAATATTTAAATGTTAACCATGCACAACATGAGAAAACTATGCATAACCTAGTTGACAATACATATCAAAGATGCAAACAGTAGACGGTAGAGTATGGGTTGCCAAGAGAATTACAGAAGATCCAACTTGAGCCTGGCATTCAATTAAACTATTGTAGATACCAACTATATCTCCTTTACGGACGACAAAAAAAGCATCCTTTTCTTGCCCCATCACTGGTTCAGGTTCTAACTTCTTCAATTTAGAAGCAGGTTTGAGCCCTTTTCTAGATGAATAGCACTGAACACGAAACCTTGTAAGCACATATTCTAAATGAGCAGACCTACTAGCAGGATGCTCTAGCTTCCACTTAAATGAGAGAACAGAATATCCATACAGAGAACGTTTGGTAACGAAGAAGGTGGTCGTCGTAAACAAAGCAGCAGTGTACGATGATAGGTGCGACAAGCAGTTCATGACAAAGTAAACTTCGCCAAACTGCCCAGATTTCTGCGCGGAAAAACCAATTCAATCAAAATGAAGCCATCAAAAATGATAATATGAGCAAAAATTCTAGCTCGATCAAGGTGTTTCTATTGGTTGCCGAGAAAATGAAGTAGAGAAAATAAACCAAAGGCTATGCGCATTGAAGATTAGCAACGCGAGAAAAAAAAAAACTAAGCTTCAGAAGAAACATACCAATCACACTCTTCAAGTGAAGCTAGCAGGAGCCAGCGTTAACGGAGAGCTTCTCTCTGTTGGTGGACTTTTTAGCTATATATTTGGTTTGATGGAGGGGAATGGGAAGGGATGGATAGAGGGGGATGGGAAGGGATGGAATGGAATGGTTTAATATTGGCCCTGTTTGGAATGGTCTGGCTTATTTTTATAAGCACGTTCAACAGTGCTTTTCCGCAAAATGAGACAATCTCCTTCACATATTTGCCTCAGCTTATGTGAATAAGCACTTATAAGTGGCTTATGGCAGTTTGCCAAACGGGCCCATTATCTTGTTTGGTTATGTTAGAGGGGAAAGGAAGGAATGTGTTTTGTGTTTGGTTTAAAAGAGGAAGGGAAGGGAGATAATGATTAATTTACCATTATACCCTTATATGGTCATTCATATTTTAATTAACATGTATTATATATTCTTAACCATAATTATATAATTTTTT
>JANTPZ010144480.1:0-10486 GCA_025593235.1 Vachellia pachyceras | reverse complement strand
AGTTAGTAAATTGGAAGTTTGGAAAATATTTTGTGGCAATTCGAGGTGGCTCGGTTGTTGGATTAAAGCTTAATTATAATTCTTTAATTCATTATTTTTAACTCCCATATCTATTGAAGTGATGATTGCCCACGTTGTTGAATTGGTGGATTGATCATTATCATCGTTTATTCGTGTGTTTCATTTTCTATTTCTATTATCAACATTCATTCCAATTATTTTTATTATAAAAAACCAAAAAGAAGTATTTTAATTTCAGTTTAGGTTACTCGCAAATAATTATTAGGAATTAATTTTATTTTCGGCTCCTCAAAGTGAACACGACCCGGATTGGTGCTATACTACATTAATTCGGTTAAATTATTTTTTTTGACACAGATCTAAGGCGACTAAAGATCCGCTCGTCATAGACTTTGGAGAGATATAATATTCTTTTTCTGAACTTTAGCACTCCAGTAGGGAATTTCTAAGATCTCTCAATTCCCTTGGTTCTTCTGTGCCTTCATAGTTTAGAGCAATTTTAACTTTACTCTCCAAATTCTTCACTATTTGAGTAGCTTTATAGCTATCTACTCACAATCATATCTGAGGCCTTAAGCTTCGATCTTTGAAGCTTTCAGACACTTTAGCCAGTCTGACTATACTTTATTCAGGACTTATAGATTTATCTTTACTTTCTTTACTTTCCCTCTTTTTAGGGATTGGAATAAGCTTACTCTCATTGACAGCTGGCCTATCTAAATTTTTAGTCAAGGGTACTATCTCTGTACTAGCTATTCATCGTGAGGACATCTTCTTATCTTAAACCCATTCCTAGTCATCTCATTCTCGTGTTCTAAGAGCAACATTATACTGTAGGCTTGGTCTCTGACCCTCGCCTCATAACATTACTAAGGGAGTCATTCTTACTCTTTAGAAACCTTTAGACCATTGAACATAGGTTAAGAATAAGTTATCTATCCTCAGTGATAGCTAGATTGATAATTTCCCAAGACTAATCATAGAAACCAGCACTGTCTTCTGAGATCTTTCTTATTCCTTCTTCTTGCTCCAGCACTTCTTTGGAATTTCTCTTTTCCTTTCTTGCTTCTTTACTCATATTTTTCAGGCCATATCTTTTTCTTTTTATCATAATGTTCAAACTGTCAAACATTGATTCAATTAATGTCTGTTTTATGCCAAACTGTTATTTTTCAGGATTTAACAATCCTTACTGTTTTTCTGCCCATTGCTGTAACATTGCAGAGAGAGGAATTTCATTCTGTTCATCTTACTGGCTTATCATTCTGATATTCTCATTAGCTCATCTCTTTTGTTGTACTTCTTGAACTCTCAGACATTGATTCCTTCATTCGACTAATTCTTTCAATGTTTGCTCTACTCATTCTCATATTTAACTGTCATAAGATACAGCCAAAATGACACTTCTGTATTATAACCATGCTTCAACTATTCATACGTTATGCCTCTATTTACTTTGGCATTAGAATCACTAGACATGATTTCATTATGGACTTTGCCCCGTCTTCCTATCTATCAGAAATATGCTTCTCCCCATCTATCAGGAAGTAGATTGCCTTGTGCTAGGGCAATTAGTCCCACGTATCCCTGTCTATCAGGGTCCTGCTCTACTTCCTGTCTATCAGGAAGTGGCTCGCCTAACTGCGGCGGTGGCATATGAAAATTTCCATCCCAAACTTTAGAGAGATACTTTTTGGCTAAAACATTTTCTGGTATGCTTTTTGTTGGGTACTACCTCTTCTCATCACAATGCAACGTACGTTGTTCCCCATTTAGGGAACCTTTCCTGAGCTTTCTTACTTATTTTAGCAGTGGCATTTACTAATGAGAATTTAATTTCTCATTTTTATAATTGGCTTGAGAAGTACACCCTTCTGTAATGCCTGGTAATATAGTGAAATATCGCTAGTTTAAATCTTATTGCCCAAGGCATCTCTAAGTTATGCATTTCTTGCCTTTACTATTGTAGGGTGTGTCATATAACTTCTTTCTCTATTTCTCATCATCTGTATCATTATGATGGCTACCTAACTTTCCTTCCGGTAGCTCTTAAGATTCCTCGACCATTTCATCCATGGTCATTTCAACTTCTTAATTTATTTTCATAAGAATCTTTTCATCATGTAAAGATTTAAGTCTATATACTAGCAGATAATTCATTACGAGGTATCCTCAAATTCATCATGTAAAAATTGCTGCTGCAGCAGCTACTGTGTCCATCACAGTCTATTTAGTTTACTCTTAATAATCATAAAATCTTTCAGCAGCTCTAGTACTTCTGGTACTGTTTACTTTCTACTTTCTTTAGAAAATTAACCACAACTTATTCAGCATTGGCCCAACTCATCCTCATACTTGACTATCAAAAATTACAGCCCAAATAGCACTTCTATATCACAACTGTACTTCAACTATTCATACTTTATGCCTTTATTTTCCTCTAGCATTAAAATCATTAAACAGGATTTTATTACTATACCTATCCTGTCTCTTTATTCTGTACTCTTTGAACTTACTTATTCCCTTAGAGGTTTCATTAAATTCTTTAGTTTCTCCTTGACTCATTTGAGTCTCTAAATTCTGAGCAAATTGATCCTCATACTAAGCTTTCTTGATCTCATTATCTATGTCAATGAGGATTTAAATGATTCCGTATCTATCAGGCTATCATCAGCTCTGAGTTAGAGCTGAGGACAATTTCAAGATGGCTTTCCATACTAGATATAGACATTATAAATTTCTAGCAATGCCGTTCGGGTTGATGAAGGCCCCTGCAGTTTTCGTAGACTACATGAAATATGTATTTCGGCAATACCTAGAATAGTTTGTCGTAGTCTTATAGATGATGTTATAATGTACTCTAGATCTTTAGAGGATATAAAAGGCATCTGAGAATTGTATTAACAGTTTTGAAAGGAAAACATTTTTATGCTAAGCTCAGTAAGTTCTGGTTATTAATGGTGAAATTCCTAGGATAGGTGATCTCTCGGGAAGGAGTCGCTGTAGACTACGCCGAGTAAAGGTAGTATTGAGATGGAATCAGTCTAGGATAGTAAAAGAAGTAAAATTCCTAGAGCACGTGATCTCTCAGGAAAGGGTAGACTATGCCAAATTAGAGGCAGTACTGAGATAAGATCTGCTTAGGATAGTAACTGAAGATATGAGCTTTCTGGGCCTAGCAAATTATTACAGATGTTTTATAAAAAAAAAAATTCTCGGATTGCCTTGCCGCTGACTAAGCTCGCTAGAAAGAACCATCCTTTTTCGTGGAATTAGAAGTGTGAGGCCAGTTTCCAAGAGTTAAAGAGAAAACTAACCTCGACGCCTATACTAATGATCCCCGATCCCCAGAGACCCATGTGGTCTACAATGTGCTAGTAAGCACGAATTGGGATATGTGCTCATGCACATGGTCGAGTGATAGTTTATGCCTCACAATAGTTAAAGTTTTATGAAGAGAACTATTCCACACATGATATGGAGCTAGCAACGATAGTTTATACTCTAAAGATATGGAGGTACTATTTATATGGAGCAACCATCAAGTTATATTATGATTATAAAAGTCTCAAGTATTTGCAAGATTAGAAAGAATTGAACTTGAGACATAAATGCTAGATAGAGTTGCTCAAAGACTATGACTATATGATAAAGTATTATCCAGGTAAAGCAAATGTAGTTGCCGATGTTTTTAAAACAAAAAAAATAGAGCAGGTGGCCATGACGATGATGAAAGAGTGAAAGTTGATAGAGAACCTCCGTAATTTGTGGGAACTCCAAGGGTAAAAGTAAGCCTTTAGGGCTAATGTGGCCCATTGAGCATTCACTTTTCATGACTCTAATAATGTCATTACTTATCTAGGGCCATAAAGTGACAAAGAAAAAGCTATCGTTAGAAGATCAAGGTACTAAAGGAGGAGGCAAAGTCTAAAAGGTAGTGAACTTACTTACTTGTATGTATGTGATGTTTATGTTGTGTATTGATTGCTGTATTGCTTTGCTAGATTATGTGAAGCATGTATGAATGAATGAAGCTCTATTTTTGTTTTTACTATGGCCATAAGTATATTTCACAAAACCTTGAGCACGCAACATTTCATTATGTGAACATGAGCCTATGTAAGGCAAGCATATCATGCACTAGCATTCATCCTACATGCATTGTTTGTAATGTTTGCTACTGGGATTCCTCGAATCTCACCCTTCCCCATTAACCATTTTAGGTACAAGTTCATCAAAGGGTAAGGAGAAAATTTATGAAGTTTAAAGCAAGGAATATGATATGATTATGTATATGGAATTATGTTGTAATTATGTAGACATTTTGAGAATTTCCTATGTTATGTAATATGAGATGTGAACCCTACATGTAAGGTTGATATATGATAGCTAAGAACTCCTAAATGTATGATCAAACATGATTAAGAAAGGATTAGGAGTTGGGGTTTTAAAAGGATGAGGTTTGAAAATGAAAAGTTTGGCTTTTTATCAAAGTTAGTCAAATACCTAACTTTGACCTGTCGAGAAACAGGGTAAATGAACTCCAAATGAGCTGAAATTTTACATAACAATAGTTGAAATTTCAAGATTTAAAACAAGCCAAAGAACACTGGATTTGGATTTTTGTACAGAAAGTTATGATGTTCCAAAGTTTGAAGAAAATCACTGAAAAACCTGGAAAAAAATGAAAAATTTCCAAATAAACAGTACTTTTTCACGCATTAAACTGTATCAATTTGGCAAGCTAATGACTCAATGAGTATTTTTTATTCATAGAGGAACTTATAAGCTTCAAATAGAAACTGAAAGCACTCAATTTCGATTTTTCTAGAATTAGTTATGAATTTCCAAAGTTAGTCCAAAAAGCTGTGAATAGTAACTTTCAAAAGTTGAAAGTTTTCAATTTGAACCTTTTGGACTTTTTGATCAAATTGAGGCTTCCCTTTGGTTCCAAATCAATATTAAATGAAGCTAAAGGTAGAGATTAAGGAATGTCACACTGTTTGGTATCTCTGGAGGCAATCCGCTGATCTCTTTTGGAAATACATCCAAGAATTCTCAGACTACCAAAATAGTACCAGGAACAGACCCGATATTAAAGACTCCATACAGAATGGCTCCAATTGAGATAGAAGAGATAAAAGAGCAGATAGAAGAGCTATTAAAGAAGGACGTGAGTCTAAGATTGTGTATAGACTACCATGAATTAAACAAGGTGATCGTAAAGAATAAATATATGCTTCCCTGATTGATGACCAGTTGACCGGATGAGTGGTAACAAAGTATTTTCCAAGATAAATCATATATCATGCTATCATCAGCTCTGAGTTAGAGCTAAGGACAATTTCAAGATGGCTTTCCATACTAGATATAGACATTATAAATTTCTAGCAATGCCGTTCGGGTTGATGAAGGCCCCTGAGTTTTCGTAGACTACATGAAATATGTATTTCGGCAATACCTGGAATAGTTTGTCGTAGTCTTATAGATGATGTTATAATGTACTCTAGATCTTTAGAGGAATATAAAAGGCATCTGAGAATTGTATTAACAGTTTTGAAAGGAAAACATTTTTATGCTGAGCTCAGTAAGTTCTGGTTATTAATGGTGAAATTCCTAGGATAGGTGATCTCTCGGGAAGGAGTCGCTGTAGACTACACCGAGTAAAGGTAGTACTGAGATGGAATCGGCCTAGGATAGTAAAAGAAGTAAAATTCCTAGAGCATGTGATCTCTCAGGAAAGGGTCGCAGTAGACTATGCCAAATTAGAGGCAGTACTGAGATAAGATCTGCTTAGGATAGTAACTGAAGATATGAGCTTTCTGGGCCTAGCAAATTATTACAGATGTTTTATATAAAAAAATTTCTCGGATTGCCTTGCCGTTGACTAAGCTCGCTAGAAAGAACCAAGAACATTTTGGAAGTTGGATTAAAGGAAAGCTAAGATCTTGAGGTAGCAAAACTACTAATCTCTTTTTATGTTTATGAAAATGATTTGTGAATGTTACATGAACTTTTATGATGAGAAAGGTGCATGCTTTGTGTATGAAATGTGACTTTTGTGCTATGGCCATATGCATATTCAAGTAAAGTTTATGTGTCACATGTTTATATGTTCATACACATGCCATAAAGTTATATATGCACATTCACAATGTTTTGATTATGTGGTTTTGCTATTGGGATTTCCAAATCTCATCCTCCCCCAACTAACCATGTAGGTGCAAGCACAAGCAAGGGTAAGGAACAGGTTCTTGAACCTTGAAGATGATGATGCATATGCTTGCTTGTTTTGTGTAAATATGCAAGATGCTATTTTTCTTTGAAGTTGTTATGGTTGTAATCTAACTACAACATGAAGAGCAGTGGTTCATATGTTATGGGCCAGTGAACAGTAACAACGTTTTTAAGAAAAAGAAAAATTTTCAAGTTCACTAAAAAGGCCAAATTAAGTTATCTAAGGCCCAAAAATGGTTCATAAGTGATCAAATGAGTAATTATAGGTGGAAAATAGGAGGTGTCACACAGAGCGAGGAACTGATTGTGAAGTCCTGCGCGCAGCGTCACGACCTAAACATATTAAAAGGAGGCGGGAACTGAGGGCTTTACAGATAGGGCGCTTAAAGTCCCTTATTGTGTCAATTACGGGCAGGAACTGAGGGCTTTAAGCGCCCTATCTCCAAGATAGGGCACCTAAAGTACCCAGGGCTGGAGCTGAGGGCGGGAATGAGGTCTTTAGGCGCCCTATCTAAAGTCCCTTATTAAAAGAAAAGAGGAAGGGCTTTAGGCGCCTTATCTGTATACAAATAGGGCGCCTAAACCCATCTTATAATTTTCAAAATGCCACCGCCTTCAACTTTTACTCCCTTTTTAAAAAAAGGACGCGCATTTCAGTAGTAAAAACTATACTCTGTAGTAGTGTAAATAGAGTAGGCCAATGAATTTTCGTGGTATGATATTGTTGCCCTGCTTTAAGCATTAGATTTAATCTAATCCAATTGGCATTCTGTAAAGAGGTAAATGATATCCACAAAAGAAGAGATGGCTTATTTCCACATTTGAATAACATCCGAACAATTACGGATCAGATGCACGCACTCTTCCACACCCTGAATGGCCTTTCAAGGAAATTTTGTGTTATAAAAGGAAACTAAATAAGAGGTTGATGGAAAAAACAAGTTTAACCGAACTTGAACAATCACAACGGACTTCAATACTGTTTAGAAATAATTTTCTTTTAACTTCTACTAACAAATTGTAGTAGGAGTAATATTTTTAAAAAAGTTAATTAATAATCTACTCAATGACATATTATGGACTACAATTTCGTTTTGAAGACACTTTATATGTAAAACCGGAGGGAGTACAACTAAAGGTAAAGTTATGCGATCATTGGAGCAATGAAAAGGAAACCTTCTATGGTGCTAGTGGTGTTCCAAACTGAAGTGTTATCGAAATAATTGGAGACTTCTAGAGGTTTTATTGTTAATCTTTAATTTTTTTCCCCTGAATCGCCTAAGATTAACGCGCGACCTCCCACGATCTTTTATTTTCAAAGAACACAAGAAGACATATCTCATATTTTTTTCTACAAAAACACACCATGACGTGCAAATTTAATCAAACAAACGCATTAACACGATACATCACACATATTATTCATGATTTCTCATACCGTCTACTAAAGCCAAAGATATAAAGAGACACATTTCAACAAACAAGGAAACCCTAATATATATGTTGCTCAAATGGGCACAGGAACCAAAAACAATAGTGTGATGTTTTCCTTCATCATTCCTCCAGAATGAGTGTAAGTATCATCTTCCTTGTAGATCACATCCAAGAAACGAGCATAATTTAGAACTCTTAAAAGAAAGGGCGTAGGTACATGTGTTGCTCTTTGAAATTCCCCATTCATATCCTTCCATGCACTGTTAATCATCTTCCTCACTTCATCTATTGCTTCTTGCCTTGACACTCCATGCTCCTTCATATAACATTCCACAACTGAGGGAATGTGATCTCTTTTCTGCTCAAACTGCACCAAGACAAATATTCTTAGTCACGAGAAATTTAGATGGAAAAAAGATGGCTTAGTGAATAAGGCTTCAACCATATAGATCTATAGGGGGCAAGAGAGAGAGAGAGAGACAATATAAGTTATATATACACACACCTGACTGGAGACGATGTCACCCATGAACCTGCCAATAATAGAAGCAGCTTTGATCATCTTAGGATGGTTTAGTGCCCATTTGAATATGTCCTCAGTTGCAATGTCTCCCATACAAATGAAAGATGACATGGATAGGTATGCACAACAAGCAGTTATTGTCGATACGTTCGAGTACTCCTCCACTGTTGGTATATAGTTTCTATGTAACCATCTCGCTTCTGCCATGTAGGCTTGCACTATCCTTTTATACTGCCACATATAAAACCAGTATTTTATGTAAAAAGAAGAAAAAAAATATATAACTATATCTTGTTTATTAAAATGTATAAAATAATTAGCAATATAGAAAAATTTATAAGGACAAGACCGTATATATATACACGTACGTCTTTTATGATATAGTCAACATTGTGCGATCTTCCATCTTTCCCGTTGCCCTCGTCATCTGTTTCTTCAAATATATTCAATAGTTCCTTATAAATTAGCTTCATATATCCTGGGAGGTCATCCAGGCAACTAGTATCCCACCTGTGTAAGCATATTAATTAAGTAGTTTAAACTTAAGCACCAGAAGTAAAACTAGATGTTTGGGGGGATTCAACAAACATATTTCAACATTAATATAATAACAAACAGACTATGCTAAACCTCTCAATGGCGGAAGTGAAGAGTTCTAGTTCGTCAATGGTTCCATAAACATCATATGTATCATCGACGATAGTTAAGAAGTTAACTGCTTTGCCCAAGATGCTTCTGGCTTTGGAGTATTGAGGCTCAAAAATAATCGTAAAACCCCATAAGAAACTTTCCACAATCCTGTCTCTTACATATGATAGACTTCTTGGCACATCCAAACTGTTCCACCATCTAAAAAAATGCAAAAATATATGTCAAGTAATGAACTTCGTAACTACAATGTAAGTTTCATTCTTCTTCCACTAGGGCTCAAAAAAACGTACTTGCAAATGTTGCCTATTTCTTTCTGGTAAAGCTTCTGGAGTGCGTTGAAGTCTAGTTTTGCTAAGGTCAAAAGAAGCTCATTATGGGAAGGATGAAGGTGGTAGATTGAGATGTACTTTCTTGCCTCTAGCCTTGGGATTCCCCTGTATGGACATTGCTTTAAGACTTGGTTTAGTTTTGCTGCAAGAAAAGGGTTTGATTCATCAACGGTGATGGATCGGAGATGATCGGAGGTGAAAGCGAGTGCTTCGTCTAATATGTCTTCTCCATGAATACTCAGATGAGAAGCTTCATACAGAGTTATCATTCCTTCAACATCCGAAGCAAGTGTTTCGCTGAAGTTTCCTTTTTCGTCCTTGAACTTGTTGAACACATCTGGCAATGATGATTTTGTATATGTAAGTAAAGAAAGGAAAAAAAGGAAAAGTAAAAGCCTGTCTTTGAGAAAAAGCGCATTATTTATTATTTTTAACTAAAAATAATATTCACAAAATTGAGCCCCGCTATTTATGAGTAATTATAAATATTGTAGCTTATATATGCCAAACAAAAAATGGGGAATATTTGTTTTGAGAATATTGCTGAAAAAATTACTATTGCAAACTCATACCTAAACAAAGAAAGCTCTTTTTCAACTGTATGCAACATATATATAATTTTACCTAGTTGAATATAGATGTGCAAATGTCTACTATTTTTGTACCTAGTTGAATATAGATGCATACAGTTAAATAATAGTTATACCCGCTAAAGATAGCATGGTTGCACGTGAGTCCTTAAGCAAATTTCGGATACTTTTAGGAAATAAATTTACAATAGGGGATTTTGGATAAAATTTTCCAACTTTTTCATGAAATAAATAATATTTTTGTTGCATATTTATATATTATAATACTTTTGTTGCATATTTATTAACGTAACATGGTAAAAACTTTTCCAAAACAAATTGGAAAACAGAGGAGGCATATATAGTGGCATACCAGGTGAAACAGGATATCCATGTTGCCTCAATAACTTGAAGAGCAAAGCTATAGAATAAAGATCTTCAATCTCAGTTATTTCATTATTTTCAAAATAGTCATTGTGAATCTGCTTCAATGTCTCATCAATCTCTTGTTCAAAATGATATTTCAAACCCAAACATTGAATTGAATCAATCACTTCAGCTTTCTTTAAGGGCTTCTCCGTAGAGGCAAGTATCTTCCTCACTTCTTCTTTCAATTTTTCAATATTTTTCTTCATTTCAGCATCAACTTCCTACACATATAGTTTTCGAGAACTTGCTGTGATTAACTATCGGAATTTAAAAGTGTGTAAAAATTAGCATAT
>JANTPZ010144476.1:0-15289 GCA_025593235.1 Vachellia pachyceras | reverse complement strand
ATATATCATAGGCCAGGCCACGTTATGATTTCTGTTTCTTTCTTTCTTTTTTCTTTGGATAAGTTAAATATGTCGGTACGTGGAGTAGAATACATTTGTTCTATATATATTCATACGAAGCAGTAAATCTATATCTTTTATCAGCATACACACAAAAGTTTAAACCGGTTTAATTATATATTTTCAGAAGATCAATTTCTCTGCATGCAGCAAACTTTGCGTATGTGTAAAGATGAGTTGGGAAGAAATAAGGGTGATGGTATTAGCTATACATATTGTGAATACGGTATATGTAGTCGGGAAGAAGTTGGCATATATTAATCTGCTGACGAGGGAAACTATTTAACTTTGTTACGATCGGAGATCCATGTGACATACTGCCAAAGCAGAAATCTCTCTCTCTCTCTCTCTCACTCTCAGGAGTTTATTAATTATTAGATATATGTGCATGAGCCAAAAGTTGTGGTAAAGGGATTATATTTGAAATGCATAGAGTAGGGTGGATTATATTAGTACAAAGAAAGCACTAGTAAGTGAGTAATATATGTTGAGTAAGCATCAAGGACATTTTAGATAGAAAGAAGCAGTACAAGTAGAAAAAGGAGTTATGGATGCATATGTCGCTGTGTTTTGAATGGCACTTTTCACCAAAGTATGTTAGAAGGCATGGTCAATTACTAGCTACAACGCCACCCCAAATTTAATGAACACCTCCCCAATCTTACTCTCTCCAGGCATACTCGTCGCTTTACAGCTTAGCAGGGTTTTGCAGATTAATTATCAAAACTCACAATCTTCAATCCTTTTAACAACGGGATCAACCTTTATTTGTCATATTCCACAAGACTAAACAACAATTATATATTTTTTTTAGTCTTTTTATAGGCCTCCCTTCCGATTCTTCAGAGCATGTTTGGAAAATGTAGCGCTGTATAGTAGTAGGCTATTAGCTATGTTACAATAGTTCTGTCAGATTTACCCTGTGTCAGTAACATTACGATCCTTTTTTTTTATTTGTTGCAGGAAGGCTCAAACTAGGAATGAAAATATTTCAAACCATACATATATATGCACAAACATGTAAAGACGAGAGATTTGAAATTTAAAATCTAGTACTGATTGCACATGCATCATTAAATTACATGCAATATTTTTTTTTCAAAAATAGAAAAGAAACAATCGACATTATCTTCCGATTCGGTAAACCCCAGTGGAATTGAAAGAGAATATTCGGCATGCCATTTGTAGTCAATTGTTATTAATATTATTCCTTCTTACAGTAAAACGAAGTAGGCATCAGTTTAGATACTACGTCCCCCATCTTAGGAATCCGCATGAGCTTGAGCTGTATGATCTCTCATACACCGTCCAAATTATTGCAATTTTATTGTTAAAATATATTTATTTTGATGCATTTTTATTTTAGATGATGAAAATTTCAACAGAAAAGTAAAAAAAATTAAACTATTCGGATTTCAGATGTGACTGTTTCAGAGACCAAATGTGGATCTCTATAATATAAAATATAGATTGGAGTGTGCATGATGAGTTGGGTAGACAAAGAGAAGTGTGAGCATAATATATGTAGCAAAATACCCAACCCATTAATGCTCATGCCTGGTCGAATTAACTAGAATGTCACAATTTCTCCATTAATGTTCATGTCACTTCGTTTCTTAATTATACATACATTATACATATATATGTGCTTGTTTGGGAACACCGTTTCCCAAACGGTGCACGTAAGCCGAGATAAAACTATCTCAAAATCTGTAAAAATCATCTCGAAATTCATTAAAACCATCTTGAAATCCATAAAACCATCTTGAAATTTATAAAATACCTCGAAATCTGTAAACTCATTTCTTCCAATGGAATTCCCAAACACAGCCCCAGCCCCACATGTTATATTTCTAAAATGCTTCACCATTGTTTGCATTTCTCCAATACTCGATCTCAATAAGCATCAGGATATCATATACCATAATTTTTTTGAAAAGAAAAACTTGTTTTCATAACTCATCAATCGCATAATTCGCCCCAAACAATTGATGATATCAAACATAGGGATCCTTAATCTTGATCGGTGTCATATGCTTTTTTAATATTAATACGTTATGAAAATGAAGATTTCGGCGGTGAATTTAATTTCATTTTAAGATTGTGATGTTGTATAATTACAGTTTAGGACTTATAGTTCCTGACTAATCTAATGTCAAATTTCACGATTTAATAACTCGTTTAGCTAAAAAGTCCAAGTGATAATTTGCAACCAATGATCCAAATTTTAAGACTTGAAAACTTGTTTATCAAATAAAATTATTTTAGTAATTTCATTAGAGAAAGTATATATATATCAAGCACTGATGACCCTAAACAGTACTTTTTTCAATTTCTTGATCCTAAAATTAAATTATGTGCCTCAAGCTACCCCCTCCCCGGGCAACAAAATTGACCGTTTTGCCAAATTAAGAACGAAGAAACCTTGATCTCAGAAATATATAAATTAAGGCCACTTGACATACGCCAAGTGGCTGATATTAAGGATACAAAGGAAATAAAAAAGAAAAGCACATGATTTCCCAGAAAGAAAGAAATAAAATAGAAAACACACATGATTATAAGTCAACTACATTAAAAATATTAATTCAATAGATAGATTAAATCTGACTTCATTAATGCCCGAATCGAATTTTTTCTGCTTCTCGTTTATCAGAACTTGGATTCCTATCCACCGTTCTTCGTTTCGGGTAAGAATTAAGATCTCTTGCTTCTTCCCAAAAAATTAACAAATAAGAAGAATATAATGAAGTCTGGATAACTTAAGTAGTATAATGACTTCATTAATGCCCGAATCAAATATATATTGTCCTTCAACGTAGCCCTAACTTTGAATTTTTTAATCACTTATTAATTTTTTATAAAATTTAATATGAGTCGCAAAATTATAACTTAAGCATGTGTACGTAGAGAGTACAACACTCTCTATATACACAGTACTTTAAGATTTCATTTGTAATGTGAAATCTGGATAGAAAGGATTATTATATTTCATATAAAGTTTACCTCGATGATTTAATTTTAACTAATCTTATATATATATATCTTTAAAAACGTAAATGCTAAAGAGATTCGTGTGTAAGTGTTTGTGAGACTTTGTAGTGTAATGACAGCAAATGCCTCCTTAGGTTTTGTTGAAGTGTAAGGTTGTATTTATAATTGAAAGATTGATTAAGGTGTGATTTTAATAAAATTCTTTTTACCATGTCGCACAAGTTTTTAAGGGTGTAAAATTAAATGTGATCTTTTCAAAATGGAATAATTTTAGCAATTTACTAAAAGTGACCCAAATGTTTGTGTCTTTTTTTACGTGGGACCCACTTACTTGATTATTGGCCAATTTAATATAATTGCTAAAATTACATATTTTTAAAAGATCATATCTAATTTTATAGACGTTATAAACTTATAGTTGTAAATAGTATGTATTGCTACAAATTTTATTATAGACTCGTTAATAAATAATGAATATTTAGAAAATATACGTCACTTTCGTATTAAAATTATTATGCAGCCTAGTATTATAAATAGTTTAAAAATAAATTCATTGTTGAGTTTTTAAAGGGTAAACGATTTAGAAGTATCTTTAAATGATATATAAACATCTTTATAAATACTTTTTGAGATGGGAAGCAATGCCTTGATCTCGTGAGTCCTTGGATTTAACTCATTTGAACTTTTTTCCAACCAAAAAATTAAATCCACTAGTTAATAAGATTAAAAAAAACATGATAGTCTGAAAAGTATTAGGAAGGCTGGATGGTAGTCTGAAAAAAAACACATTGCAGTAATTCTTGTTGTTATAAAACCTCTTCGACCAACGGCTGGTTGGATCAAGTGATAAGCGGTTTGTTCTAACTTAAGCAAGGTCTCGGGTTCGAACCTTTTGTATGCAACAGCCACCGTTGGGAGACTCACCTACCATGCCAGGTGCGCGACGCGGGTCGGATCCGGATGTAGTCGGAGCGAAGCTCCGGTGAATCATGCGGGTAACGCAAAAAAAAAAAAAAAACCTCTTCGGCCAGAGGAGCTGTAGATGTAATGATTGGGCCCACCTAATAAGTGATTCCACCAGTCTATCTTTCTGCCCATTTCTTTCCCATTCATTCTCCCCTTTTCTTTCTTTTGTCAAGTTGCAATAAAAAAATCACTTTGACAAATTTTATTACTTGCACGTAAGTAACCAATAAAATTATATCTCAAGTTGAGACAGAGAAAAAAAAGAAACAACAAAAATGTAAATAAATCTTTTGCACACTTATTTTTTAAGTACAAATATCTTCTTCTCGGAAACAGTTCAGTACGAGGTATTTTAAGAGCTAAATATGATGGGCACCTCTCCTATTGATGATTCAGAATTTGGTTCGTTATATTACGAGTAACTAATCTCTAGACCCCAATAACCATTGGTTGCACACCTTTTTTTTTGGTTATATGGATTATAAGTGTTAAGGATAGTAAAAGGGGCTTTGTCTCTTAAAGTAATAGTTTTGAATTCATGCAAAAAAAAATTCAGAAGAACTAATTCCAATTGCACACTTATTTTTTAAGTACAAATATCCTCTTATAGGAAACAATTCCATTCGAGGTATTGTTAAACGCTAAATATGATGGGCACCTCTCCTATTGATGATTCAGAATTTGGTTCGTTATATTATGAGCAACTAATCTCTGGACCCTAATGTCCATTGGTTGCAAACTTATATTTTTTTTTGTCATATGGATTATAAGCATTGAGTTTAGTAAAAGGGGCTTTGTCTCTTAAAGTAATAGTTTTGAATTCATGCAAAAAAAAAAACAAAATTCAGAAGAGCTAATTCCAATTGCACACTTATTTTTTAAGTACAAATATCCTCTTATCGAAAACAATTCCGTTCGAGGTATTGTTAAGCGCTAAATATGATGGGCACCTCTCCTATTGATGATTCAGAATTTGGTTCGTTATATTATGAGCAACTAATCTTTGGACCCTAATGTCCATTGGTTGCAAACTTATATTTTTTTTTGTCATATGGATTATAAGCATTGAGTTTAGTAAAAGGGGCTTTGTCTCTTAAAGTAATAGTTTTGAATTCATGCAAAAAAAAATTCAGAAGAACTAATTCCAATTGCACACTTATTTTTTAAGTACAAATATCCTCTTATAGGAAACAATTCCGTTCGAGGTATTGTTAAGCGCTAAATATGATGGGCACCTCTCCTATTGATGATTCAGAATTTGGTTCGTTATATTATGAGCAACTAATCTTTGGACCCTAATGTCCATTGGTTGCAAACTTATATTTTTTTTTGTCATATGGATTATAAGCATTGAGTTTAGTAAAAGGGGCTTTGTCTCTTAAAGTAATAGTTTTGAATTCATGCAAAAAAAAATTCAGAAGAACTAATTCCAATTGCACACTTATTTTTTAAGTACAAATATCCTCTTATAGGAAACAATTCCGTTCGAGGTATTGTTAAGCGCTAAATATGATGGGCACCTCTCCTATTGATGATTCAGAATTTGGTTCGTTATATTATGAGCAACTAATCTCTGGACCCTAATGTCGATTGGTTGCAAACTTATATTTTTTTTTTGTCATATGGATTATAAGCATTGAGTTTAGTAAAAGGGGCTTTGTCTCTTAAAGTAATAGTTTTGAATTCATGCAAAAAAAAAAACATTTTCATAAGAGCTAATTCCAATTGAGTTTAAAAATACTTGAATTTGACACAATTATATAGCCATATTTGAAGAGAGACATATTTATATAAAGTGATAACCTATAAATATGAAGTAAGGCGCAATTAAAGTCTGAAACTGAAAGCTAACATATTCATGCACCTTGATCCTGCTGAACAATTGAAATTCACAATACTGTTTTGATCAGTGAATGTAAATATGCGTTATAATATAGCAGTGGATGTATGTTGACACGAGGTTAGCGTGTTGGTTGCTGACTTGGGTTTTGCTCTTCTTCTCCAGTGATTTCCTGTGGAGTGAATCATTTGATGCCTTCTTCCTTTTCTGATATTTATCAATTCCCATTTCAAATTCATTTCCCTTTCTTAATTGTATCAGTTTGCATTCAATGAGTAACCAACATCTTCCATCTCTCTCCCCTTTTTCTTCATAACGGATGTTTAATTTTCCCTCCATTCTCTTGCTCGTTCCTTTTTATTTGCACTATATCGCCAATTGACACAAGGCTCGCGTCATTGTATCTCACTGATTCTGACATCTGTGCGCCTCACTCTCACAGTGCCCACCACTATATATATATATATATATATATTACTGCTCTTTCTTGACGTTCAACTCAAGCGTTTCTCTTTTTCAGCGTCCCCCCCGGTTTCCCCCATATCTCAATTTGCGAACGGTCCTCTCATATCTTCTCTCCGCCCGACTTCCCTCTGGTGATGTTTTCCTCTTCTTGTTTTGCATGTCTCTTTTAACGTATCCGTCTTCGCGAAATAGACTCTTTCGAGCCCCATTTTAAATGCGAGCTGTCCGTTTTCCTGTATTCTTGTTTCACGATTAAGGGCTTCTCCAAATTCTTATTTCTCCCCCCGGTTTACTTTAGATTTTGGGGTTTTCATCTCTCTCCCTCTCTGCATTTGTCGTTTCTGTTCTTCGGTGCATTTCCTGTTGTTTGCTTTAGATGAATTTGGGCTGAAGTTTTGTCGACGTTGTACTTTGCAGGTGATTGCGTATCTCATGTTGGGTTCTGAAGAAATGGCTGGTGATGCTTTGGACCAAGGAAGTTCGAGGAGAAAGAAGAATGATGTCGAGGCTCGAAGTCGGAAATGGTGGATGAAGCTAACTGTAGCCGTCGGAAGCTGCTTATTTATGAAGTCCAAAGGGGACGACGCCGGCTCTGGTATTAAGTCTGCAGGATGGGTGTCCTATCTTGTTTCAGCATTCTTGTTGGAGTTTACATCAGTGTTTTTTAACAAAAGAAAAAAATCTTGGCTATCAAATTTTAAAAACTACTTTCAGATGGTTTATTACTCTTCCTTAGTAGACATCACAATTCTGAGTATGATTGACGTTGTCGTGATTAATTCTGTGTGATACATTCAGCTTGAGAATTAATTAAATCTGAAAATAAGGTGGGCGTGGCATTACCAAGTTTTTTCTGGTGCCATTTTCAGCGGAAATTAAGGGCTTGTAAGTTGCAATAATGACATGCATTCTTTGGAGCCACACTTTCGGGTTTTGCATTATTTGATTTATTATGTGCAAATGGCTCAAAGGTCGGTTCTTGAAAGTTGAAAGGCCACCCAATTTTTCAAAATCAACATAGTACGTTGGAGAGTCAGATTCAAACCAGCCAGTGAAATTGCTGAAGGGCTTTTATTCTGGGTTATCAACTCTATGATCTTCAAGGGAAACAAAAAACTTGAATAAACAACCTAATTTGCACCGTCACGAGCATATAACAATTTTTGACTTAAAGCTCTCATAATCTCATTTGGTGTCAATACTAAATACAGGCAGCCGCTTAAATTTCTTTTCCCTACTTCAATCAAAACTAGCGGCTACCTCTAGGGCTGCCAATGTTTCTTTAAAAAAAATTGAATGGCAGGCATTATATAGTGTCTGAAGTGGGATTGAAACCCAGATCTAGCTCTCATACTGTCACCAGACCTAAGGGTCTTTGGCCCGTGATTGATTTCATTTTGTTCGGTGTCCAGGGATTCTTCACAATTTTGTTTTGCAAATATAAAGTTATAAGTTCTTGGGGGAAAACATTTTCATTTGCATATGGAAAATATTAGAAAGGAATGCGGTTAAAGAATATGCTGCATGACCTGCCTTTGAGTTCCTTGTGTGGCTTGCATTTAGATTTTCGGTGAATTTTATATAAAAATAATGATGAATACTGTTGTTTTACCGTTCATTGAAGGTATACTGTTAATTTCTTTTATTTATAAATTAATTTTTTCGGATTTGGTTTAGATTTTTTAAAAAATTCTGAATTTCTCTATAATTTTCGTGCAGTCGCTATGTCATTTCTGTACAAACACACTATTAATTTCACCGGTTTTTAACAAATATATGAAATATGTTATATTTGATTTGATATAGTTTTCCTGTTATTCATGAGCAGAAAGCAGCGAGTCTACCAAAAAATCCGATTCAGGAGCTGCTTCATCATACCTGTCGCATTTCGAGGAAATAAAATTTTCTAACAATCTTAGAAGGTTTTCTTTTGATGAGCTCAAGGAAATCACCTACAATTTTAGACCTAACAGTATTCTTGGCCAGGGGGGTTTTGGCTGTGTTTTTAAAGGTCTGATCAAACAAGCCAGATCATCAACTGGCTCTGGGCTTGCAGTTGCAGTCAAGATTCTCAACCATTTAGGACTTCAAGGCCACAAAGAATGGCTTGTATGAAAACCCTAATTATGTTTCTTATTAACGGGCTAGCTATGTGTGTGTGTGTATTTGTAACTCTCCTTTTCAGGAAAAATAATAGATCTTGCTGTTTCACTATCGCAGACTGAAATTAATTATCTTGGCGCACTCCAGCATCCGAATCTAGTTAAGTTAATAGGCTACTGCATTGAACAAGAAAAAAGGTTGCTGGTGTACGAGTTCATGCCTAGAGGAAGCTTGGACAACCACCTGTTTAGGAGTATGTCTTTGAACTTTGTTTACTTCATCAAGAGAGGTGTGTGTCTGTGTGTGTGTCAGAAAATAATAGTGGTGTACGTATTAGCAGGGTCTACGCCCCTTCCATGGTCGATCAGATTGAAAATTGCGGTTGGTTCAGCGAAGGGCCTGGCATTTCTGCATGAAGAAACTGACAGAACAGTGATCTTTAGGGACTTCAAAACATCTAATATCCTCCTGGATGCGGTCAGTAGTGAGACTCAAGTTTCCAACCTTTTTTTTTTCGCCAACCTCAAGTTTCCAACTTATATGTGGTTGTGTGGTTTTTTCGGTATGTGTATCTCATATAGTATAATTTTGTATTTTCAGGATTATAATGCAAAACTTTCTGATTTTGGCCTGGCCAAAGATGGTCCTGAAGGGGACTTAACTCATGTGTCCACTCGAGTGATGGGAACTTTTGGGTATGCAGCTCCTGAGTATGTAATGACAGGTCATTTACTTGGACCTATATACTTATCTAAAACTTATCCTTACTACGAATAAGAATAGCTATATATTCTAAACCATGTGTATGTCCTCTCTCTATTTTACTTTAGTTTCATGGGTCTCGTTTACTTTTAAACCTTGACGAACCATGCATATTTGGTCTTTAAAAATGGCTTCATACATACATACATACATACATACATACTCTCACACGCTTTAGTCAAGTATAAGATATGTTTCCTACATTGTTAACTAGTTGTCAAACAAAAGAACCTATGAGCATTGTCAAAATCTTGTTACTAGGGCCAAAAAAAAAAAATCTTGTAACTATCGCATCCTCTGGCTGTTAAGCATACAAACCTCTTTCCACTTGCTAAACCTTCATACCGTACGATGCCATCAAACTGCAGAATAAATGGCAACTCAGTCATTTATTCTCTGCCTGTGTGTGTGTTTCCCATGGGCATACACTTTATTGTACTCGTTGTGTGATTGTCTCTTGTCAGTTCCTTTTGGGAGCAGTGACTTCAACTACAACTAACACAAACAATCCTGCTTATGTTTTACAATGCAATGGTTTTGAGGGGAAAATTTTTCTAGCAGGTGCAGGTAGCATTTCGGTTGACTGATTCGAGTTAACAAAAGTCAATATGTATAGTTCAAATTCATATTACAAGAAGTAACAATTATACATAAAGTGCGTATCGAAATAGCAAGTAGGGTATTTCAGGAGCAGCAGCTGCAATAAAAGGGACTTGAGATAAATAGAATCTTAATTCCGCATCCTTTTGCTGCTTGGAAGTAGTACTTATGCATTAATAAATATGAATGCCCGCTTTACTTGTAGGTTAAGTTTACCTTCTGGACTATACAAGTATGACATGTATGGGCTGTTAGTTCAGTTAACTGCACAGAAGGAATCATTCTTAGTGTTTCTTCTGCAAACCATTCACCCTTGTCGTAATGTCACTCTCGTGTTTCCTCTTTAATTAGAAACATTCATCTTCATGTACTTGACTTCACCACACAGTGGATCTGTAATTTTCATGAGCTCGCTCACACGAGTTAAAACATGGACTGTGCTGATAAAGCTCATGAATTTTGTTGCAGGACACCTAACTGTGAAGAGTGACGTGTACAGTTTCGGCGTAGTTCTGCTGGAATTGCTGACTGGAAGAAAGGCCATGGACAAGAATCGTCCCCGAGGTGAACACTGCTTAGTGGAGTGGGCGAAGCCCTGCTTTTCTGAAAGGAGGAGGTTCTACAGATTGGTGGATCCTCGCCTTCAGGGCCATTTCTCCATCAGAGGTGCTCAGACAGCCGTCCATGTTGCTGCTCGCTGCCTTGCCCGTCACCCCAAGGCAAGACCAACCATGTCTGAGGTTGTTGGAATCTTAGAGCCTTTGCTTGAGCTCAACGATGTTCCTTTCATACCAACCTCTTTCCCCTCCGCCATGGCTGCTGGCAGCAGCAGGCAAGCTCATGGACCATCGCAGCCAGCTGGTTCGTCTTCCTCCAGGAGCTTACCCAACTCGCCATTTTGCCCTCACTATCCGCTTCCCTTTCCTAGTCCCAAGGCAGCTATTCCATGACATGCGTGGATACCATATATCTTTTTGTTTAATCACTACCAGAAAAATGTTATTTAGCAACGGAAAAATCCATCGCTAAATGGTTAGTTTTCTTCAGAAAATTTCTATTTAGCGATGGAAAATATTAGTGACCCTCATTTTAGTGACGGAAAATAGCCATTTAGCGATGGATTTTCCGTCGCTAAATAGCATTTTTCTAGTAGTGAATTTGAAGCCTCGTAAATAGATCTCTGGCTAAAATAAGTGAGGTGGTTTTAGGAGTGTAGTTAAAGACCAAGTTGTTTAGTTTAAACCAGCAGTTACAGACTCAGCCATCGATCATGTTGTTGTTCATGGAAGAAACAGGTGTTGAGCCTTTCTGTTGATCCAAGCGCTTTGAATTATGTGATTGCTGTCGTTTTTTTAAACCCTTGTTTTAAATGTTAATCTCTGAAGGCAGCATGCATGATAATTTAGTTAGATTTCTTAAGGTGTTCGAATCTTCTCCATGAAGGCAGCATGCATGATAATTTAGTTAGATTAGAACTTATCACATATGCACATTTGTTTTTTTTTTGGGTAGTCGCCGTAGAAATTCTGTCATCAAATATGGGTTAATAATATATAACGTCTGGTTGTTACTCTTATTTTTGTTTTTGTACTGTCGTTGTAGTTTTAAACCATGGTTTTTGGTTCAAATGAGTAAAATGATCTATATTTTATTAAAATATAAAGAATGACATCTAAAGAAGTTTGATAGACCAGAACCTTTTGTTTAAAACTATAATCAGTCAAATCCAAAATAATATCAAACTATAAGAATTAAACATTATATTAAACCCTTAAATATACACACAAAATTCTAATATACTAGGTAGATTAATAAATGTGGATAAATGGACAAATGTAGGGTCCAATTGTTTATATTCATTAGGTCCAATTCTCCAAACAAATTTTACCATGTGAACTATCATTAATAATAAAAAAGCACATATAGTAAGATTTGATTAAAAAATTGGACTTAATGGATATAAGTGAATTAATGGACTTAGTTTTATCCATTAAATTGGATTAGGCTAAAGTATACTTTTAGTCTTTTACATTTGCGTCAGGTTTCACTTTAGTCCTTTAAGTTTAAAAAGTGCATTTTTAGTCCATCAAACTTAACGGCGTTAGTTTCCCTTAACAAAAATTGTTAACCTATCAAATTTAATTGATGACTATGCAATAAAATGTTGACAATGTATGCTCACATTTTAATTTTAGTTTAATATTATAATAAATTTGATATTTTAAATTGTGTAAAATAAAAAAGATTTAAAATAACAGCGTTAAGTTTGATGAGTAAGCAATTTCCGTTAAGAGAGATTAACGGTGTTAAGTTTGAGGGACTGAAAGTGCACTTTTTAAATTCAAAGGACTAAAATGAAACCTGATGCAAACATAAAGGACTAAAAGTATACTTTAGCCAATTGGATTAATAGTAAAAAAATACACTAGAATTTAATGTCGATATTTAATACATATAATGAATTAATGTACCTGCGTTTGAGAGTGTCATGAATCTCTGTATTCATACAGAAACGAGTTCTGAGTCACTTTACATGAAAAAGGGAAAAATGTACGTATTAAGAAAGAGCAACAGAAGAAAGTTACCGAAATAAAATCTCCGAAGGAGAATTGGGTAAAAATCATCCATTGATAAATTAATTAAAGAATAGGATATTGTATGATGTGGAAAATCAGTTACATGCATATTGTTGAAAATCAGTTGCATAAAAACTTAGCTGCATAAAATTTCTCAAAAATGTAAACGTAACTGACATTCCATGATATGTAACAAGCTTTTCACGTTATGTAAATGCAACTGCCAATTCACATCATGTAGATCTCATTCTCTGATTAATTTTTCAATGGGTGTTTATAACCAATTCTCCCTAATTATAACCAAAAACCTAATTAAAGAATAAAATTATATTAATTACCAAAAATCACAAGATCTGGCAGTTGGTTTTTCCTTTATTAGTTATCACTATACTATATGACTAGACTCTTATCCATTCTGGTTAATTTGTTAAAATCAATGGACAAAATTAAAGGGAGAGACATACACGACAGATTTTATGAAGTTAAATTTAGATTGACTCTTTGAAAGTAGGCCTACCTACTTTATGGAGGCAGCGTCAATGCTGGAACTTATCACATACGCACATTTATTTTTTGAGTACTCATGAAAATCCTATTATTAAGTACGAAATTAATTCTAATATACCAGGTAGATTATTAAATATGAATTGGATTAATGTATATAGTACAGTAAAATATCACTATTTAATACATCTATTAATTATAAATATAGATAACAGTTAAAAATTAAATTATTTAAATATTTAGTCACTTAATGCGCCCCCAAGAGAATCAATAAATACATTTATCAAGTTATAAGAAGTTTCGAGGTGAACTTTAATAAGTTATATCTTTATTTAATTAAGCGGTTGAAGATATAATATTGGCAGAAATCCACACCTATAAGGTTAAGCAGATTGAAATATCAGCATTAATTTTTCGATGAAACATAAATTTGATCGTCCATCGGATCTCCTTGGAGACATAAATTTGATACGGAGTCTAGATTCCGCAATTTATATGCAAAAATGTTATGTATGAATCATTTTCAAGCCTATATATGTAATTTTCCTTAATTACTCAAAGTTCCATTCCATTGATTACAAAAAAAGTTACAAAATCTGGTAGTTGTTTTTTTCCCTTAGTTAGTTATTACTAGATGACTACTCTATCTTATCCATTCTGGTTAGTCTTATTAAAACCACTGGATAAATAATCATGATTTCCGGAGGCTAATTTTCCATTTTTGATGAGTTAGCTTTTTTTCCTTCCTTAACATCGCTTCAGCCTAGATGCCTTTTTCCTAATTCTGGGCCTCCAACTCACCCTTGTACTTTTCATCGTTATAATTCATAACAATCAAATCACACCCAAAAACAAGAAACGGAGTGGGGCAAGGCGAAAGTGGATATCTATATATATATGTGTGTGTATGAGCAATGAACCCAAATCCAAATACACACACATAAGAAACAATTGCTGAGGAAAACACAAGAATGGGAAATAACTCAAAATTGATGCTTCTGCTTTTTTCAATGGCTCTGTTAGCCTCCCAAATATATAGCCTTCCCCTCTCTGCAAGTAATAGATGGATCGTTGATTCGCGCACAGGACAACGTGTGAAGTTACTGTGTGCGAATTGGCCGTCTCATATGAGTGTGATGCTTTCAGAAGGATTAGACAAGCAACCCATAAGGAACATTACATTTCAATTGCACCGTTTGGGGCTGAACTGTGTTCGCCTCACTTGGGCCACCTACATGTTCACTCGCTACTCCAATCACACCGTTCAGCGAACACTTGATTCTCTCAACTTGACAGATGCCACAGCCGGCATTGCCAACTTCAATCCTATCGTCCTCAATATGACCCACCCTCAAGCCTACGCTTTTGTGGTGGATCAGCTTGCTGCTCAGGACATCATGGTCCTTTCTGATAACCACATCAGTGAGCCCAAATGGTGTTGTGCTCCCGACGACGGTAATGCTTTCTTCGGCGACAAGGATTTTGATCCCAAAGAATGGCTTCTAGGGCTTTCTATGGCCGCTCAGTTATTGAGCTCAAAACCCAACGTGAGTTATATATATATATACGTATGTATATACATGAACTAACCCTATAGCCTCTGGATTCTGTGTCTGTGTGATTCAATGCATGATCAGGGGCGGACCTACATGGTCCCCAGCGGGTGCAGCTGCACCCTTCACTTCTAGAAAATTAGGTATATATTAGTACTATGAGATTTATTTTGTACCCACTCGTTTACTAATTTTGAACCAACTAAATTTTTACTTAAATTATTCTCAAAAGATATCAAGAATAAGTCTAATTTATTTTCTCAAAAAATAGTTTGCATCCCCTAAACCAGGGTTCTGAGTCCGTCACTTTGCATGATGACTATTCCTAATTTGCTGAGATCTAATTTGTAGGTGGTGGCACTGAGCTTGCGCAACGAGCTGCGGGGTCCACTTCAAAACGTTGATGTGTGGTTCGAGAATATGGTGAAAGGAGCAGAAACTGTTCATCAATGGAACCCAAACGCGGTGGTCGTCATTTCGGGTTTCTACAACGACAACGATCTGAGCTTTTTGAGGAACAGGCCATTGAACCTAACATTTAAGGATAAGTTGGCGTACGAGGTACATTCTTACACCATGTCGGGCGAGCACAAGGATTGGAGCAAGCAGTCGGCCAACTATCTTTGCGGCAAAGTGAACAACGAGTTGAACTCTCATGCCACGTTCCTCACCGCTGGTCCCGACCCTGCCCCTCTTTTGATGACCGAATATGGGATTCCATTGTCACCCATAACAGAACCTGACGAACGATGGTTGACTTGTGTTCTGGCGTACCTCGCTGTGAATGACTTAGGTTGGGGTTGGTGGGGATTCCAAGGTAGCTATTACCTCAGAGAAGGCCATGTCAACGCAGGGGAGTCCTATGG
>JANTPZ010144474.1:0-15688 GCA_025593235.1 Vachellia pachyceras | reverse complement strand
TGTTATCCTTCTGTCTAGAAGCAGAAGATAAAAGATAATTCTACCTGCCTTGCTAAGCCAAAAGATCTAACCCCAGCACCAGATTCTGATGTCCATATCCATAAAAAATAAATATAATATAATAAATTTAAAATATTAATTATATAAATATATTTTAAATATATTAATTATTATAATTATATTAATTATTATTAATTATATATATATAAGGGGGTGGGGACGGTACGCTTCTCTATGCGAGAAGCACTGAATCCGTTTCCGATGGATTCTCACCCAATCTCTTCGATGGAATATTGTCCACAATTCCCCACTCAAACACATCCTCTCTCGCAGGTCACTTTTTTTTTTGTTATTACTATTATATATTCATTTCCTGTGATTATCCGCTTAATTATAATCATTCTGCATATTCCCTCTTGAGGGAGGGAAAGGGGGAATGTAATAACGGTTTTCTTAAACCGGTTACTTAACTCCTCAAATCACATTGATAAAACTAATCTATATACAAAGAGGTCTTACTAAAAAAAATAAGTTATCATGTTTAAATAGAGTATATCTTCAAAATATTTACCATGTTTAAATGAATTAAACCTCTTTTTAAAATTTACCTATAATAGAAAATGGTAAATTTAAATATTTAAAAGTTATAATGGATAATAAGAATTTACTGTGTCTTCCTTCCAGCTCAATTAATTTAATTACATATTAATGTAATACTAACCAAAACAGTAACATATGAATTTAAATAAAACCCACTTTCTATTTAAACTGTAAGTCCTCCTATAATTCTCCGTTTGCAATTATAATTCAAATTATTTATTCCACTTACACTTCTATCATCCAATGGCTCTATTCTAATTATTAGAATTATAACCAATAATAATTTTTTCGTCTCTAAAAACCCTCACAATTTGCTATCTTAGATCCTAAAAAATCATATAAATCGCATATCATCAAATCCTTGTTAAATTTTAATTTCTTTCTTCCATAAATTATTTCTCACCCAATAGAATCACTAAAAACATCTCTATTTCCTTAATATATCTAAAAAATATCACATTCTAACATTTAAAGTTCCACATAAAATTTCGAATATTCCTACCATTAATTTCCGTTAGAAGAAGCACACACGTAGGCATGGCAGTGGTTCCCCCAAACTTCATTTTCCCACCATTAATTTCCGCCATTAATGCAACGAATGCCCGACTTGTTTGGAAATACCGTTTTCCCCAAGAGTATAAATAAGTCGAGATAAAACTATTTTAAAATATGTAAAAACTATTTTGAAAATCTTAAAATTACGTTGAAATTCGTAAAATACCTCAAAATCTATAAACTCTTTTCTTCTGACAGAATTCACAAACATACTCGATGAATTATAAGAGCGCCCCCCGCGAGCGCGCACAGATATATATAGGTCCTCTACAAAAACTTACAGGCGCTCTTTTTAATTTTCTATGTAACCAACAACATGGTCTTTTTCTTTATATTTTATGTGTTCTGTGTAACACTTGTGGCTAGTTTCCCAATAAATAGTTTATTCTTAAAATTATTATTAGTTTATTTTCTGTGGAAGTGGAGAAAAAGAAAACTGTACACGCACGTACGACACAATGCTTCAGTCACTTCGTATCTTCTTATCTATAACATAAATAGAGCCCTTCAATGGGTGAACCTCATGTTATTCATCGTAGATATACTACTTTTTGTCATTAATATAAGAATTAGATTGTATATTAAGAACCAAATGTGATATATAAATATAAATTTAGATTTAGACACCCCTTTTTATTTTATTCAATCCAATATTTATAATTTTGATTCAGATAAAACTTAGCACATCATTAACTTTGATATGGTGTAAGGTAGTCATAATAATTTAGAAATTTAAAATGCCGGCTCCTATCTTTTTTTTTAAAAAATAAAATTATAAGAACTAAAGCTTTCTTTAATAAAAAACTTAGGGACCAATGTTTTAAATGGTTAAATGTGCACTATGTCAAAGTTTCAGAACTGAGTTTCAAAATTGAACCAACTATAAGGACATAGGTTTGCACGCACTATAAGTGAAAATGTAAGGATTGAATTACATACAACTCCAACAAAACTATATGCATGAGATGATTAAGTTTTCCTCCGCGATTAATAGAAAGAACACTTAAATGACTACTCAACAATTTAATTAAATACTTGCTCCATTCTTAACCATAAGGTCTAGTTTGTAGTGGAGATCAGCCATATATTTTATGTCTTCTTGAAAAGTGCTTGCTTCTGTATATTTACAGATATGGTGAAGAGAAGCTACCAGGAGTCGACATATTTGTGTGCACAGCAGATCCAACGTTGGAACCACCAAGCATGGTGATGAACACCGTGTTATCAGCAATGTCTTATAATTATCCTTCCAATAAGCTCAGTGTCTATCTCTCTGATGATGGTGGCTCTGATCTCACTTTCTATGCTCTTCTCAGAGCTTCTCTTTTCTCTAAGCATTGGATTCCTTTCTGCAAAAGATTCAACATTCAATCCAGATCCCCTGAGGCTTACTTTTCTTCACACCATTCTAATGGTGCCACAATGCATCAAGATAATATTGGTCAACAATGGTTATCTATGAAGGTAAATTAATTGATTTAATTCTTTATTCTGTGTATTGTCTAGCTATATGCCATTTTGAAAGTTGGATTTCTTTTATATTAAATTTCATGCTACCAAAATTCTTTATACTTCTTAATCGAATTCTCAATCATCAAAGTCAGTAAGGATAATACTTATATGATTATCTAAAAAATAAAGGGAGTCTTATTAAACAGTGTGTAATTGATCATTGAAAAGTCTCACAATAAATATGTGACTGACATGCAACTTATTGTTTCCTGCATCAGATCTTGTTATCATGATACTAATTTGTATTGAAATTTTATGGCGATTAAAATGCTTATGTGGGACTGTATAATAATTCTCTCAGAATAAATTGATTAGATGTATCTAACAAATATATGGATAAAACCCACTTATCTTTGATTTTCAGAAATTATATGAAGATATGAAAAACGAGATAGAGTCAGTAGTAGAAAAGGGGAAGGTTCCAGATTCGGTGAGGAACCGACATAGAGGATTTTCAGAATGGAATGACAAAACAACAAAGCAAAACCATCAGCCTATTGTGCAGGTATATAAATGTATAACTCTTCTCTTCCGAGAAAAAGTGTTAAAACATGCATTATATACTACATATCCCTTGCACGTGTGTGTAACATATAAAATTAATTAACAATTTTCTTTTTTTTTTTGCGCAGATTATAATTGATGGAAGGGACAGAAATGCTGTAGATGATGATGGATTTCAATTACCAACCTTAGTTTACATGGCAAGAGAGAAACGACCCAACTTCCCTCACCACTTCAAAGCTGGAGCCATGAACGCACTCGTAAGTAAACCCTCTATACGGGTAGATAACTAATCTGCAGAGGTTAGGAAAACTAGTTACTGACAGAAACTTGTGCATATGTATGCAGATAAGAGTGTCATCAGAGATAAGCAACGGAGCTGTAATTCTGAACTTGGACTGTGACATGTACCCAAATAGTGCAGATACAATTCAAGAAGCACTGTGTTTCTTCATGGACGAGACCAGAGGCCACCAGATAGCTTATGTGCAATTTCCTCAAAGCTTCAACAATGTCACCAAGAACGACCTTTATTCAACTACTTATCCTGTGTTGAATAAGGTGAAGCACTTTTAAACACGAGTAGTCTCACATATTTTAAATGAAAATGTGCAGTTGAATTGATTTGAAACATGAAATGAAGACTAAAACCTTTTTGTGTATTATTATCTGCTTAAGATTGAGCAAGCTGGCTTATGTGGAAATGGAGGATCCATGTACCGTGGAACTGGGTGTTTGCACAGAAGAGAGATCTTCTCTCAGGAATGCACTTTGAAGATTATCACAAAGCAAAATGGGACACCAAAACTAGGAGGACAGAAGACAAAAGGACAGCTGATGAATTAATCGAAGCATCAAAAGCTCTTGCCAGTTGCACCTACGAAAATGGCACTCAGTGGGGCAAAGAGGTCTGTGTTTACATATGTGTGTGCAAAGCATGACACAACAATTTAAATTAAGGGAAAATCAAGACAAGTTCTCCAAAAGGAATATAATAGCAAAAAAATGTCACAATAAGTGAATACCATTTAATAATGAGTTTCAGTACATGGAAAGAGGTCCATACTATTAATCAGTTATTAAGGGCTTTTTGATGATTATACAGCACTTGAAAGTATTTGTGACGTTTGTGCACACATGCACGTGATGAATATTGATTATGCAGATGGGATTGGCGTACGGAACGTCTGTAGAAGACGTAATCACGGGGCTTGTGATCTCATGCAGAGGGTGGAAATCGATATATTATAACCCAGAAAGGAAGGCTTTCTTGGGATTAGCTCCGACAACCTTGGACGTGCTTCTTGTACAGCACAGGAGGTGGGGAGGGATGTCTCAGGTCTTCTTCTCCGAGTTCTGTCCTTTCATCTATGGACACAACAAGCTAAGATTAAGTTTACAAATGGGGTACAGTGTGTATGCATTTTGGGCTCCAATGTCTCTTCCAACTCTATGTTATCTTATTGTCATTCCCATTTCCACATTTGGCGGTATTCCCTTGTTCCCACAGGTAATTAATCTCGTATCAATCCCCTCTTGTCTTTTCTTTTCCAATAATTAGAGGCTGGAAGCCACAGCATTTAGACTCAACCAACGATTCAACGTTGGTGTGGTTTCTAGGGAGCTTATTGATGATTATAAAATATTACTCTATCTTATTATCATGAAGGATCATCAGTATATTTATTAGAATATCACAAATTGAAGGATGAATTAAAGGTATATAATATTTATGTAAGTTTTATCAAGTTTTGTTTAAACTATATCGATAGAAAGATAAATATAATTATATATGCAAACAAGTCTACCATTTTTATTATTTTATGCGGAAAATGGAAAATACGCTTGTCGTTATTTTTGAAAAGAAAAATTATTGAATTCTAAGATATTCTTTATTTTTTTTTTGGGTATATGTCCACATTAAACCATGATTATATTAATGTAGATCCAGCTAAATGGATCAAAAGAACGTGAAAAATTCTTTCAATGAGTGTATTTAGCTGCATGCCTTTTTAGGGTCTAGACTATTAGTTAATCGGAACCGGTTTCGGTGCTTCTCTCTGCGACCCCTCATATATATATATATATATATATTATTAATTAATATATTTAAAATATATTTAGATATTTAAAATTTTAAATATATCCTATTATTTACTTTTTATTTATGAATTATTGAATTTTTAAATATTTTTATAATAATTTAAAAAATTCTAGCCTCTCCATTCTGCAAGCAGATATTAAAAAAATACTTGAGATACAATTCTATAGTGATTAATTATACAGCAATAGCATCTTCAAATATCTTCCGCTTCCTCTGAAACTGTGAAATTTGCTCCCCATTGATAACTATATGGTCAAATGGAATTAACATGCTGCCAATTTGTGTTGCAGGGTAAGCTCCAGTATGAGTCAGCAGGCATATCAACAAACGGTTTTTCCATGGAATGTTATCCTTCTGTCTAGAAGCAGAAGATAAAAGATAATTCTACCTGCCTTGCTAAGCCAAAAGATCTAACCCCAGCACCAGATTCTGATGTCCATATCCATAAAAAATAAATATAATATAATAAATTTAAAATATTAATTATATAAATATATTTTAAATATATTAATTATTATAATTATATTAATTATTATTAAATATATATATAGGGGATGGGGACGGTACGCTTCTCTACTGAATCCGTTTCCGAATCCAGAACAATCCAAAGCATATCTCCGAATACATCATTACCATTTCAACCCATCCTCCTCCTTCGAATATCATCCTCTTCATCCTGTACCACCATATCATACATATCCCTTCAAACACACACACACACACACCAGTTACTACACACACATATACACACACACACAGACACTTCATCATCATATGTATTGAAGAGAGCATGTAAAAGAAAAGAATATATATATATACATATATATGTTTGTGTGTGCATGTAATAAGTACCTGCGAAAATTGTGCATGAAAATACCCTGTAAGCTCCTTTCCACTTCACTTGCTTCGACTCGAATAATAACAAAGGAGCCTTATGATCATCATCATCATCAACAACACCAGCTACTTCCCTCTCTTCTCTCATCTCTCTGCAACCCTCTTTATATATATATATATATATCTATCTATCTTTGAAGCTGTCTCTGCTGGTCTGTGTAAGTTTCTTTCTGTGACTGTTTAATTTCACATGTATCGGAGGAGGAAGAATTATGAGCACATATATGTATGTGCTGTGTGAGTGTGTGAGTATATCTATATATAGATTGAAAGAAATGAAGAAATATGATGAATTCGGAATCAATCATTGTAATCATCTGCTCAAAATTTAAGTTTTAAATAACTAAATCATGCAGATAAAAAAGTTGGCTACAGACAATGCATATGTAAAAAAATGTAATTTATTTTGATTAAGTAAACACCCTTTGTAAAGAGGGTGAGTAGGAGAGATAATTAATGAAGAATGAAATAGTATGAGTGAAACAAAGATAAGACAGAGAATATAATTAGCTACAGATGAAATAAAAAAAACTCATTAAATTATAAGATATAACTAATGCATTGTTTATATAACGAATTATTATACTCTAAAATACGTAAACGTGTATAAATGTGTGCCACAAAAATACGTAAACGTGTTTACATGTGTGCCACAATGTTTTATAGGGTAAATATTAATAAAAAATACCATTTGTCTTTTATCAAAAGAGCATATATACACACACACACAACCATAAACAATTTTTTGGTGCAAAATTGCATAGAATGATTCAAAAATTGGTCTAAAATGTCGCAAATGTTAATTTTGACTAACGATGTTAAGTCATGGACTTGAAATGCTTAGTTTTTATCTAGGCGTGGCATTTCTAACCCCAAACGAATTAATTTTGAAAAATAATATTGATCTATATCTCTAAAATCCTCAAGAAAGTTTCAAGATGAGGTTGTTTATACAAATTTTTGAAACAGTGGAAAATTTTCAATTTGTAATGCTAAAGTGGTCCTTGAACAAGATGTGTCATCTCTGACTTAAAATGGATGAATTTTTTTAAAAAAATCTTGATTCATGGAATTTTCATAAAAATTGAGCCATGAATGTTTTTTCAAACAATTCTCTAATTCAATGAAAAGATTTCATTCTTCTGACTATGTACTAACCCAACAAGATGTGACCTAAATGGATAAATTTTAAAAAATAATCTTCATTTCTGAAATCCTCATAAAAAATTGACCCACAAATGTTATTTGCCCAAAATTATAAAACAGTGAAAATCTTTCATTTTATTACTCTAAACTAGTCCTAAAATGAGACAGTGAAATTTTTTTTCATTTTATTTTATAGCCCTATAATTATTATGCTATAAAGAGAAAAAAACTTAACAACTTTTGTTAAATTAAGGCTATGGCTATTGAGGCTTATTTTTAATCAGTGTGTGTGTACAGCCAAAAATATTTATGATACTAAATATTCTTTTTTTATGAAAAGACAAATGATATTTTTATGATATTGACGGTTTGAGGTTATAATTGGTAAGTTTGGCAAAGTGATTATAAAAGCTAAATACACATTCAACAGTATTCTTCGTAAAACGAGATAATCTCCTTCACATGTTTACCTTGACTTATGTAAAAGTACTTATTTACCGATTTTCCAAATGTATACAATAACAGGATTGAACATGTGACCTCTCAAAGATACATACCACTGAGTTATAACGCCTTGAGTAACTTTGATCAATCTATATAGCCCTGTCACCAATCGCGTCCATTTTTTGGCTATTTAGTATTAAGGGCTTGTTTGAATTGTTTGGAAACTCCCATGTACTGGCAATGGATAATTAGCGATAAATGTTTATTTAAAAATTAATTGTAAAATGAGAATTTTCTGTAAAATGTAATTGAATTTTTATATTATACAATTTAATTTTTATGTGGGTTTAATGACATGTCTTATTCTCTAATTAATTCTTCAATAAAAGATTTATATCAATTCTCTTTATTTATAAAAGAAGAGGAATCATCAATACCGTTTCTATTATATATATATAGATAATATTAAATTATGTGCCTTTTTTTTAACCTTTGCTCCTTCCTAATCTCCATCGAAATGGAGAGAAGTTTCAAATTGGCACCATGTGTTTGTTTAGGAGTCCGCTGTGAGAACAATTTTATGGATTTCGATGTCAACATATGAAAAAAGTTTTATCTCAATTTACGTGTAACGTAATTAAAAATATGTTACCAAATAAGCACTATATCTATGGCCAGATGGAAAAAAATGGAAGGTTCTTTTAGTATAAAAATGCTTCTCAAACTTTTTTGTATAAGGCATTTTTTGTTTTAATCTATTTACTTTTATTTATTCTTGAATTTACATCGTTTAGATTATGAGCATAGAGGAGAAAAATTATCTTCTCTTGTCAATATCCTTATGACAGAGAGCATGAAAGGTCTCGTAAAGGTGAAATGTGAGTTTAATTAACTTGTTCAGAACTTCACCTCATCAAGTTTTTGCTCCTGTAATTTAAAAAAGAAGCAGAAATCTGCATTTACATATTTTTTTTGAGAGATTTATTGCAAGATCCCAAAAGAATAAAGTTATTTATGAAAAAGTTTTAAGAGGTTGTCAATAATAAGTCGAGGAGCACCATTGAGAAGTGAGACAACTGCCATTGACAACTCTTAAAACCTTTTGATAAATAACTTCCTTCATAGGGACCTTACAATAAATCTCTTTTTTTTTTAATCGGCCAACTTTTCTTTACTTCAATTTTTTCATTCTTCAAGCCGTAGAAAATCCATTTTTTCTTTTATTTTTTCCCTCATCCGGTTTCAAAAGGTCTTTTTCTGAACTTTTTTAAAGTTATATTGCCTGAAGAGTTGAAAAATGGAGCAATGTTGTTATTTACCATTAAAAATATAAATGATAAACATTAATTTTTTAATGGAATAGAAAATGTTGCTCTATTTCAAAATTTTTCGGAGTGATATTACTACCGTGGAAAGCTTTTGAAACAAATTTACACATTAACCTTATTTTTCTCTAGCAGGTGTAATGTATTTGCGTATAAAAGAATTACTTTAAAGTTACACTCTACGAATTAATTACTCTAAGGTCTCAAGAAGTTGTTAATGAAAACTGATTCACTTGTCAATGTGACTTATGAACTTGTTATTAACAACCTCTTAAGACTTTAAAGTAATTAATTTGTTATCGTGGGACCTAAATGCAATTCTCCCTTTACTTTTTGCAGTTATAAAATGCTAAATAGGGAGTTTTAGTCCTTAGATCCCAAATAAACAAGTTATTTAAGGAATGATCCCATGGATGAAAATATTTAATGAGATGTTTCAATTGACAATATGAAGTCCTTGTCTGTGTTGACAACACCTTATGTTGTTAATGGACCTTTCATTAAATATTTTCATCCATATGACCATTCCTTAAATAACTTGCTTATTTGGGATATAAGGATAAATTTCCCTACTAAATAGACCCACATCAATCAGTACTATTCTAAAGGACACGTATTTTATTTTCAATTATTAATACTGTACAAGTTGGGCTAAATTGTGTTGGTTCAGCAGTTAAAATTGTAGTGGGCTCTGAGCCCAATATAATGCAAGCCCTCTTACAGCTCTGATGGGCCAGTGTTTAATGCCACTGATCGTTAAATCCAGTCACTTGATACGGCACGTGCCATTCATTCCATTACGTGTTTTTTTTTTCAATCTTTGAAAACCGCTAGAATATTATCTTTCCTTTTCTTTTTCATCCTTAAGAAATGAATATGCACATAAAAATTTTTTTAATGACAAGTTTAAGTATTTTATCTACCTTTTAGTTTTAATTTAAATTGCACAATTACTTTAACGTGTAGGCCTTAAAACCAAAATCAAATGATTTGGTAAGCTTACAGTCTCTATCCGTAATTCCTTAAAACGTAATTCTCTCGATTTTTTTTATAAAGAACAGTCACTTAAATAATGTAAAATAAATTAATGATTAAAATTCGTTAAAAGCAATGAACATGTAGAAGATATAATTTGTTTTGAAACATACTTTTATTTATGATTAAGATGAGTGAAAATGAGAATGGGAGGAACAAAAGATGAGATAAAACGAGCGGGGAGAACAAATGAGAGAGGCTTGCAATTAATTAAGAGTAACAATGGGAAAATGTAAATTTAATTTTTAAACAAAGTATAATTATTTCTCGTATATAGTATTGGACTTATGTGAAAGGATGTTACTTATAAATAGAATTGAATTAAGCATTTAAATGCATTTTTTTTTAGTTTGAGGCATTGTTGTCCGGGTTATCATTGGATGGCAAGAGTGATCAGCTCTATTAGTGAAAATTTAAATATTAATAATGCGTTTTGTTCACATAAATTATGGGGATTGAGTAAATTGTAACGAATGAAAATGTAATGTAATGGAATAATGATTATATATAATTTATTTGGTAAGTTATTAGGAATAATGAAATGAAATTTATATTTTTCTTAAAAAATAAGAAAAATATAAATTAAAATTTTTAATTCTGTTAAGACTAAAAATAAATGATATAAATGTCTAAATATTGATTTATGAATATGTAAGTACTCACAAGTTAATTTTTACAAGCTATAATTTGAATTACATAACCAAAATTATGTAATTGGGATTACCTGATTTGATGTAATTTGTTGTGATCAAAATTATGTTCAATCACGACATTATTATACCAACCAAACACTGTAATTAATAGAATGTATCAGGATTACACTCAATATTCTTCCATGTAATTGAACCAAATGGGGGCGTAATTTACTACGTTGACAGAGATTAGTCTCTTCGATCATACCAGATCCCACCATTGATAATTAAAACATGACTAGATAAATAACGAGGATTAAGTTTACCGAAAAGTGTTCAACCTTCAAAATATAACAAAAGGATATTCAAATTTATTCTGAAAAAGTTGCAATTCATTACCCGACAGTGTCGCAAATATGATTTATATGTGTAGTTTAGAAAAAAGCATGATGATGTGACATGGCTCCACATGAATGAGGCTCCGGATTTGGTGGGTTGGTTGAGCAGATGACCATACTAATTTGAGCCAATTTGTGCTGCTAATAATAATGAGAAACTTTTAAAAGTAGTTTAGTTTGGTGTGTACTATACGTTCAACAAGAAATGTGCAAAAGGATCAAAACCAAATTTTGGAAAGTTAGTGGCTGAGCGCAAGTTCGTTTCACTTTACACTGTTTACATTTCTCTCATCCAACGTACCAATGATTTTGATGGAAAAATAAAAATTATTGTGAAGTTTTAATAAAGGGCTTTCATTATAAAAAATGTTAATAATCAGTGAGTATTATTTTTTATTATATTGGAACTTATCATTGTCTACTCTTAGTGATCTTATGGGGATTATGTCATTCCATTTGGACCTTAAAGTAATTTTATATGCTGTTAATTTATTATTTCATTTACTTTGGCTCCGTTTGGATAGCCCGTTGGGAAAACGGACACAGATTCCGAGGTAGTTTATATGAGAGAAAAAGTGTCTCGGTAAGCGCACCCGTTGTGCAAACGGGCTTACCAAACGGAGCTTTTATTTTCATGAGTGTATGGGTGTCTATTAAATGACAGTAAGGTTGATTTTTTTTTTGGATTTTGATGCAAAGTTAGAGAAGTTTAAAATATTTCTTGTCTTATGAAATATGCTAAGAATCACTTATAAACATGTTGAAGAGGAGCCTATAAATAGAACGTTGCCTACCATAAAAACTATTGTCTTTAATGTACACCCGGATTGACTCTTTTAAAATTTCAAAGAGTTTAAATAAATTGATATGTAATCTGATGATACATATAAATATTTTAAATTATACAATTTAAAGTAAGTTATTAAATCTTTTTAATATAAAAAAAAGTTAACCGAGGCAAATCCAAAGAATCAGACTTCTGATCATTAATAAGAGAGTCATTTAAATTTTGTTGATGATATTAAAGAATGTAAATACTAAATATACTACATAAAAATATTTATTTATATTATTGATTAATAAGTCAGTTTGGATAATAATAAATAGAAATTCTTTTAAATAATATGTTACATTTTTTTAATATCCTCACCAAAAAAAGGCAACTCACCTTTTGTAGATGTACAGAACAGATGGAGTATTTGGCCAAACAAAATTACGTGAAAATATCCACATTTGGAAAACATTTATTTTCACAAAATCAAAACAAAAAATTTTGAAATCGGTGAAAAATTATATTGAAATAAGTACAAATATCTCAAAATAGGAATCCGCTACTTTTTTCCCGAACACACAATATTATAATACATAAAACCGTACGCAATGCCTTTGAGTATACTATAGTCTATAGTAAATATATATATTATAATGAAGTAATTAATAATTAATAGCTGTCCATTCCAAAACCAAGCCATTTGTTGGTCAAACAGCTTTTGTCCAAGCCCCACCCATCACTCTCAAATATCAACCATGCTATTCTGTGATCTTTCATTATTTTCTTTTTCCCTAAAGAAACAATTCCCCCATAACTGGAAAAACTTTCTTTTACACGTGCAACAACAGTGTAAAAACATTTAAATAAAGCATTCATATAAAACAAACAACCTGCTACATTATTTTTCTCACATTGATGATTTTGAATATTTATAACTAATTTTTAGGTATTTATTTTCCTTTTAGTATATATCATTATTATTTTAATTAAAGCAAAAAATTATTAAATAATGTGAAAAGAGCCAAGAGATTGCGATATTGCTGTCCACCCCCTTATGCTCCGTTTGGTATGCAGGAACCGAAGGTTAAGAATTGGAAGTGGAAGCGGAATCCACGGGTTCCATGGTTTAGTACGTTGGAACTCGGTTCTAGCCTCCTAGCCATAGAACCGAGTTCCAACCCCATTTCCATGCTCCATTGCCATTTTTGGCCATCCGTTGCAAGTGATGATAGAGGCAGAGAAAAAGTTTGAAGGTGTACCTGAAGGCTGCAAGGTGGACCTGAGATAATGAGGAAGCCAGATGAGTTCAAGTGTGTGAAGCAAAGTGTCGATGTTGTTCATCAAAAGCAATCCCATCCCCTTCATCGCACTCCCTCTGGTTTTCTTCTCCGATGAACAGGACGAACGCACTCCTTCTCCTTAGGCGACAGACGAGACCCTGGCCACCCCCACCCCAGGCGATTGATGCGACCCTGGCAAGGAAGACGGCGACCCCCACCGCAGGTGACGAATGCGACCCTGGCGACGGACGCAACCTCGGCGTCCAGTGCGACCTCTGCCGAACGCGACCTAGTGAACCCGATCCCCACCCCAGATCTCAGCGACGACACGACCCCACCCTCGATCTCGGCGATGAACGGACCCCCCGATCTTGGCAACGGATGATGCAAATGGTTGGAGATGTTGCTGTTGTGGGGGATGAATTTTTTTTTAAAGAAGATAAAAGTTTTTTTGGGAGGGTATATTAGTCATTTTAGATTATAATATAAATATTATAGTAAAATAATACCCCACTACTTCTAGCATTCTAAACAAACTTTTAATCTCACTTCCACTTTCACTTCCAATTCCAATTCCAATTCCAACCAAACCAATTCCGCTTACGAAACGGGCATTAGGCTTTCGTTTTCCTTTACCTGCTTTTCCTCGTCGCTGTCGCCGGGCTGTGTCTTCTTGGACGGTGCCACTCTGACGTGGCACACTGTGGCTCTTCTGACTTTTTCTCGCCCTCCCATTGTGTTCCCCTTTCTCTCTCATCATCCCCCTTCGCATCGTACCTAAGGCTATATACGGTATTTCAACGGACACGTTCAAGGACAGTATCGTCCAAAATTGACAGTCCTGAATCATCAGGTGAACAGGACAAACTCACTCTCTCTCACCCCCCGATAACCTGACTTCTCTGATAGAAAAATTTGTCCTCAACAGCTTTGGCATTTTCAAAGTTTAAAACTTCAAAACCCATCTCTAGCACTCGTGCTTTCTCTCTCTTGTTCCTCCCCTCCGTAGGCGTTTCAAGATTTCTACGCCACAAAAATTCGTTGTACGATTCGATTCCAAAGATTTTCTAGTATCTTGGCTTGGTACTTTAAGGTGCAGCTTTTGAGGCCTTGAAAGGAGAATCCTTTCTTGGTTTTTTCCCTTTCACGAAGAAGTTTCGGGCGGATTCGCGTGGATTTCTTGTTCTGTTTCTCGGTTTCAGTCGGTATTTGGAGTTTCCGGGGAAGTGAAGATCGTTGATGGGTTTTTGAAGTCGCTGGTGATTGGATGATTGGAGAGAGGAAGTGACTTTTCCCGTTGGCTTTCTGAGTTCAACGTTCACAGTTTTAGGGTTTATCATCGGGTTGTCTTCTTGAGGTTTCCTCAGGATGTTTGGAATAAGCTATTTTCAGGTCTGTTTATCTTCCCTACAATATTTTTTTTTGGAGCTGAATCTTTGCCACGTTTTGCTTGCTTGCTGATCATTTTTAGCTTTCCTGTGTTACTTCTGTCATTTTCAGGCCTTTTGATGAGCTTATTTTATGCCCCTAGCGACTTCATATGGTATCAGTCTTCATCCTTCAGTCTTGTAATAAGTATTGGAAAAATTCAGTGAAAAATTGAAAATACAGTCCATTAGCAGTTTAAGCTGAAACTTTGGTAATTGAGATAGAGTGGACAGTATCTGGGTCCCGCCGGTGAAAACCTTAACCAATGGGATTCTTGTTTCCAGAAATACTATGGGACGATCAATACTCTCAGAAATAATGTCTTTTAAATGGGGGTGCACTTTGCATGCTAATAAGAGCTGAAGTATGGTTAAATTTTTTGGTGGATGGATTGGTGGAATTAATGTGTGGCTAAATTCTAGAAGTCGCTCATTTTGAAGGAATAAGTTTGTCTTAAAACTTCTTACTTGATGAAGGATATCGTGGAATCTCGGAGACAAACGGAACTTTATTCATACAAAGCTGATGATAAATAAGAACAACTTTGAAAACGAAGCCTAATGTTTCACATGAACCAAAAGGCTAGTGATGCCAGTGACTTCAGTATAGCCATATGTGCCTTGGCACCAACTAGAGTAAGAGTCGGTTTTAAATTTCTGCTCTTAGCTGTAGGATAGTACCTGCCAAACCTAGAAATTTTTAAGTGAGAAACAGGGCTATCGATGATCCTATTGATCTCAATCCCAATCCTTGATTCTGAAAGGAGGAGAAGTAAAGTTATTTTTTAACTTGTTTGAAAATAGAACTGTTTTTGGCAATGAAATTAACTTTTAAAAGCGCCAGGGTCTATCCCATACCGCTATTGTGTTAATTGAACACTTCTTGGTTGACACTCAATACTATTTAAAAGTTTGCTCATTCAGCACATCAGAAACTTGACAGAGAGCCAGTTGTGGTATGATGTGTGTATCCAGTTGGGATGGTTTGCATGTAGATTGCTTGACTGGTAAAGCCAGTGTAAGGCCCAGATATATATAAAGGAATACTTAGTGGTTT
>JANTPZ010144473.1:0-24573 GCA_025593235.1 Vachellia pachyceras | reverse complement strand
CAAGAGTAGCTGTTAAGGTTGTTAGTGAAGGTTGATATTGTTAATGACAACCTTAGTAGCTATACTTGGGACATTATGGTAATTTTGTGAATCTTTGGGACAGATTATTTATTAATTCTCTTATTTAGGATTTGATTGTAAATTTCCCTAAAATTTATATAATATTTTATTTTTGATAATTTAAATTTATTTATATAACTCTAACTTGTTTGAATTTAGCATGTAACCTTTTAGGCTGTCTTTTTAGAATACAGACTTTCAATTGGCGTCAAGAAAGGTTGGACACGAGCCTAAAAAAGGCATGAAGTAGGTCACATACTAGAAACCTGCAAAACAATTAAATGCCACGGGCTCCAACATCGAGGATGATGTTTATTGAAAGAAAAAATAGTTGAAGTTTATTTTTATTTTTTTGTGGAAAAGGCTTGAGAAGGTCTTTTACGCATCATTTCAAAGTTACATGCATAATAATAAAAGTAGTCTACGAAAATTCTGAAGTAGCTTTATGAAAGTGAGAATTTTGATTCCGAAAGGTCAAGGTTCCTGAACAGACTTCCTCCACATATTATTAAAAAGACAAGGTTCGTTGTCACGAACTATGTGTCACAGTCTGCTCCAGAGAACCCTAGAACTCTCTAGAGTTCTCTTGTATATACTTAGCCATTCTAGAATTATCCACATATTTTTCACATGTTTAAATTCAATGTAAATATCTAGATATTTTCAAGGATAATTTTGGAAGATGATTTTAGGCCGTAGGATCGATTCGATCCCAACCGTCCATTAAGGAGGTGGGAATAGTAAGGAGGTGGGAGTTTGCCTATAAATACCTCACCCCTCCTGATCTGTAACCATCAAGCAATTGTGAGCAATACACAAGCATTATCCCAAGTTCCATCTCTCTCAAGATCTCTTTAAGTCTTTCCTTAGTTCTCACGAGCTAAGTCTTAGACTTGTAGGCTTACTAGCAAAGTTCTGAGCGAGGGTTTGAGCAATCTTTGCTAGGCCGCACGGTGCTTCATCAAGTAAATCACTAAGCCTGTGACAGTTGGTATCAGAGCCAGGTTCTGCACAAGTTCCAGGTTCGAAGGTTGAGAGAAAGAGATGGCTTCAACTACGACCGACGTAGCTCCCCAACAAGGTGCTGGGAAGAAGGCCAAGGATAAGGCCACCAAGGAGGTGGTAGCTGCTTTGGAAGAGAGGATGGCTAGGTTGGAAGCCACCACATCCGAGAGGATTGAGGATGTTGTCCAACACATCGAGGGGTTCATGTCCAAGGAGGACGAGGAAGAACTCAGGGGCGAGATGCAGGACGCTCTTCAAGCAGTTGTAAGAGGGTGGTCCGAGGAAGTGGAGACCCTCAAGGCCGAGAACGCTGCGCTAAGGTCACAGATGGAGGAGCTTGTAGCGCCAGTGAAGACTTGCATGGCCGCGGTGGCCAATGTAGGGGCTGGCCAAGCGCCTTCCTCTTCAAAGTCTAATGTCCCCAAGCCTCCTTCCTTTGGTGGTGCAAGGAACGCGAGGGAGATAGACAATTTCCTTTGGGGATTTGAAGCTTACTTCGGAGCAATGGGTATAGTTGAGGAAGCCTCCAAGGTAAGTCACGCTTCCCTCTTCCTCAAAGATATTGTTCTTGTATGGTGGCGTCGCAGGTGTGACGACGTCAAGAGGGGGTCTGAACCCATCCAAACGTGGGACGAGTTCAAGAAAGGCCTCAAGAAGCAGTTCTATCTCGAGGATGCCGAGCATGAGGCTAGAGCCAAACTTCGCCGCCTCCAACATAAAGAATGCCACATCCAGGAGTATGTCAAGGAGTTCCAAGAACTACTCTTGGAGATCTCTGACATGGGTGAGAAGGATGCCATCTTCACCTTCATGGATGGATTGTGTGGCTGGGCCAAGACCGAGCTCAAAAGGCGGGGCATTCAAGATCTGGCTTCCGCCATTGTCGCTCCCGAATCCTTGGTTGAATACAAGAAAGAACCATCCAAGGTACCGGTCAAGAAGAGTACCCACAATGGCAAAGGTGGGGGAGAACATGATCATGGCCCCAGGAAGGACAAGGCGGTTCGCTTCCACGACAAGGGTCCATCAAGGAAAGAAGATGCTCCCCGTAAGATCTCGTGCTTCCTTTGTAACGGTCCTCATCGGGTCTATGAGTGTCCGAAGAAGGGAAAACTCACTTCTATCATTATGGATAACGAGAAGAAGGAGGAGTCCCAACTGGCCTCAATGACTTGTATCGGGGCCTTAGAGAAGAAGAGCGATGAGCCTCATCGGGGACGCATGTACGTCCAAGTCCACATCAATGATAAGCCCTTGTCCGCCATGATAGACACTGGAGCAGACTTTGTCTACATGGCCAAGGAGGTCGCCGAGGAGATAGGCCTTCCTTACACCAAAGAGGAGGGTTATGTAAAAGGGGTCAATGCAGGTAGCCTCCCCATCTATGGAGTTGCTCGAGACACCCCATCCAGATCCAGCAGTGGCAAGGTAAGGCCGATATCATCATTGCCCCGTTGGATGATAAGAAGTTCTATCTTGGGATAGACTTTATTGATAAGGCCAAGATCGTCCTTGAGTCCTTCTCGGACTCTATGTACATCAAGGAGGGTAAGCGCAGGTACTATGTTCCTGTTAAGCGGCAGTTTGATGAAAGGAACATTATCTCTGCCCTCCAATTCTCCAAGGGCCTCAAGAGGCAAGAGACCACTTACTTGGCCACCTTGAAGATAGAAGAAGTGGTCAAGGATGCTACAGTCCCTGAAGCAGTTCAAGAAGTCCTTGGTGAGTTCAAGGACGTCATGCCAGCCGAGCTACCAAAGAAGCTCCCTCTTAAAAGAGAGGTCGACCATGCTATTGAGTTGGAGTCTGGAGCGAAATCACCTGCATTCACTCCTTACCGCATGGCACCTCCAGAGTTAGAAGAGCTTCAGAGACAGTTGAAGGAGCTACTTGACGCAGGGTACATCCGTCCCTCTAAATCTCCATATGGTGCGCCGGTTCTTTTTCAGAAAAAGCACGATGCGTCTCTTCGTCTATGCATAGACTATCGGGCGCTTAACAAGATCACCATCAAGAACAAGTATCCCATCCCTCGGATCGATGATCTCTTCGATCAACTCAGAGATGCCAGGTACTTCACTAAACTTGATCTGAGAAGTGGGTACTATCAAGTCCGCATAGCCGAAGGGGACAAGCCAAAGACGGCATGTGTAACCCGATACGGATCATATGAATTCTTGGTCATGCCCTTTGGTCTCACAAATGCACCGGCCACATTCTGTACTCTCATGAATAAGGTACTTGCTCCGTTCCTCGATCGCTTTATTGTGGTTTATCTTGATGATATTGTTATCTACAGTAAGACCTTAGAGAAACATGTAGAACACTTGAGACAAGTGTTCTCTACATTGAGGGACCATGAGCTCTACGTTAAGAAGGAGAAGTGCTCCTTCGCCCAAGAAGAAGTACCTTTCTTGGGACACATAATTGGCAAGGGGAAACCACGTATGGATCCGGCTAAAGTGTAAGCCATTCTTGAGTGGGAGCCTCCCACCAAGGTCACTGAGTTAAGATCTTTTCTTGGCTTGGTGAACTACTACCGCCGGTTCATCCAAGGATATTCTTCTATTGCCGCTCCACTTACTGATTTGTTGAAGAAGAAGCAAGTATGGAATTGGAGTCCCAAGTGCCAACAGGCCTTCGAAGCTCTAAAGAAGGCTGCAACTGAAGAACCAGTACTTGCTCTACCTGACCTCAACAAATCATTTGAGCTGCACACTGATGCTTCCGACTTCGCTATTGGAGGAGTCTTGATGCAAGAAGGTCACCCTATTGCATTTGAAAGTCGAAAGCTCAATGATATAGAGAAACGGTATACATTGCAAGAAAAGGAGATGACCGCGGTAGTTCATTGCCTTCGAACTTGGAGGCATTACTTACTAGGGAGCAAGTTCGTGATCAAAACCGATAATGTAGCCACAAATTACTTCCAGACCCGGAAGAAACTTACTCCCAAGCAAGCACGATGGCAGGATTTTCTTGCATAATTTGAATATGTTATGGAGTACAAGCCAGGCAGGGCTAACCTGGTAGCTGATGCTCTAAGTCGCAAGAGTACTCTTGCCAGCCTATGTCAACTTCAAAGCAATATGAGGGAGCGCATCAAGGAAGGGCTGAAGCATGATAAGACAGCCCAATCCATCCTTAGCCTTGTGAAGGAAGGCAAGACCCGAAGGTTTTGGTCGAGAATGGTTTACTTCTCACAAAAGGCCAGTGCATATATGTGCCTTCTCATGACAACCTTCGAAGATAGGTAATGAATGAGTGTCATGACAGTAAGTGGGCAGGTCATCCTGGCCTACACCGCACGCTGGCACTTGTAGGAGATTCCTACTATTGGCCTCGGTTGAAGGATGATGTTGGGGCCTATGTGAAGACTTGTCTTGTGTGTCAACAAGACAAGGTGGAGCAAGCATCGCCCGCCGGATTACTACAGCCTCTCCCTATTCCAGAGCATCCTTAGGAGAGCATCTCTATGGACTTCATCGTGGGTCTCCTCACGAGTGAAGTATTCAATTGGATTATTGTGGTGGTAGATCGCTACTCCAAGTATGCCACCTTCATTCCTGCACCAAAGGAATGTTCTGCTGAACAGACAGCCCAATTATTCTTCAAACACGTAGTTAAGTATTGGGGGCTACCTCGTTCAATTGTCAGTGATCGAGATACCCGCTTCACTAGGAGATTTTGGACAGAGTTATTCAAGCTCATGGGTTCTGAGCTTAACTTCTCCACCAGTTTTCATCCTCAAAGTGATGGGCAGACTGAGAGGGTGAACGCTCTTTTAGAGCTATACTTAAGGCACTATGTGAGTGCCAACCACCGAGATTGGGCGAAGTTGTTAGATGTAGCCAAATTCTCTTACAATCTCCAAAGAAGCGAGTCCACCGGGCGAAGTCCGTTTGAAGCCGTCATGGGCCAACAACCCTTAAGCCCTAGTACAATTGCCACAGGGTATAAAGGTCCCAGTCCTACCGCGTATAAGTTCGCAAAGGACTGGAATGATCAAGCCGACATTGCCAAAGCTTACTTGGAAAAAGCCTCCAAGAAGATGAAGAAGTGGGCCGACAAGAAAAGGCGTCCAAGGGAATTCCAGGTCGGGGACCTTGTCCTTGTCAAAATGTACGCCCATGCGAGGTTGGAGGGTAGGCATAGGGGTCTCCTCAGGAGATATGAAGGTCCATTCCCCATTCTCAAGAAGATTGGGACCTAAGCCTACAAGGTCGAGCTGCCCGCCGGAATCAAGTATCACCCCGTCTTCCATGTGAGTTTACTTAAACCTTATCATGGTGATCCCTCAGATCCGGACAGAGGCATCTCACGACGCACACCAATGAGCATCAAAGTTCAACATGATAAACAGGTTGAAGAAATACTTGCTGACCGAAAGGTGCGCCGATCCAATAATCCTCCAATTCATGAACTTCTTGTCAAGTGGAAGGGACTTCCAGAAAGTGAAGCAAGCTGGGAGCCCATTTCAGATTTGTGGCAATTCCGGGACCAGATCCAGGAGTACGAGGCCAAGAAGGCAACGAGGACGTCGCTTGGATAGGTGGGGGAGGATGTCACAGTCTGCTCCAGAGAACCCTAGAACTCTCTAGAGTTCTCTTGTATATACTTAGCAATTCTAGAATTCTCCACACATTTTTCACATGTTTGAATTCAATGTAAATATCTAGATATTTCCAAGGAGAATTGTGGAAGATGATTTTAAGCCGTAGGATCGATTCGATCCCAACCGTCCATTAAGGAGGTGGGAATAGTAATGAGGTGGGAGTTTGCCTATAAATACCTCACCCCTCCTGATTTGTAACCATCAAGCAATTGTGAGCAATACACAAGCATTCTCTCAAGTTCCATCTCTCTCAAGATCTCTCTAAGTCTTTCCTTAGTTCTCACGAGCTAAGTCTTAGACTTGTAGGCTTACTAGTAAAGTTCTGAGCGAGGGTTTGAACAATCTTTGTTAGGCCGCACGTGCTTCATCAAGTAAATCACTAAGCCCGTAACATATGGCATCCAAAATGGCGATCTTCATAATTGATTCCTACCGAAGTTCTGCGGCGCAAGAGGGACCGACCAGAACATATGTTCATACGGGACAGGTTTGATAAGGCGAGCAGCACTAAATTAAAGATGATAATAATAAGCTAATTGGAAGGAATTAGGCGCAGAAGTTGACAAATAACATACAGACTTGTTCTAAACTAACAAAAAGCAATACCCACTCAGTTGGTGCCAACAAGATTCGATTATGTGGAGGAGAATAATCGGTGAATAATTCCTCTCTGCTCACATTCTGTGTTTCACCAGCCATCTTCTTCAAATCAAAAGTAAAAAAAGCAGTAATCAGCCGCGTTTAATTTTGCTGCGCAAACTCACAAGACGATGATGAGTGAATGAATGAATGAATGACTTCTTCTGTTTTTCTTTTAAAACTACGCAACAGCAAATTTAAAGGCACGGTGCTCTGATTCGAAGTTTCGAACCGACGATATCATATGCCACAAGGCTGATAAACCTTGAATGAGTGGCTTAATGAAGCACAAGAAGATGATTCATTAAGATAAAGACAATGACATTGCCCATTCATCTTCATCATCACACATATGTGCCTCCCATTGTCTTCATTCTCTCTCACTCCCTGTTCTCTCTCTCACTGTACCGCCACTTCCAGTTTCACAATAAAATAATTGAAAACGCAGGTGATACCCCATCTGTGTATAAATAATGGTTAACGGATGAGGCGTGGAGGGACGTAATGGATGAAGTGGAGGGCAATAGGAATCATAGGGAATGAGTGCGCCAAGTGATAGGGCAGGGGAGATCGCAATAAACACGGTCCAATTATAAAATCATTAAGTTAAACACTCCACTGGGTTTGAATTCGCAGCAAGTGGGAGCATCTCTGATCTCCAACAACATAAAATATTGCAATAAGCTTAAGCAAAGTCAAGTTCAAGGATCCAAAGCAGCATTACCGTAATAATTACACCACTCTGTTGGGTGAAGCGAGAGAGTCAATGCGATCAGGGAGATTGCAATTGCACGCTGCATCTCTCTTGTTATTGGCTCTTGCATTCATTAGTCAACCGGCTACTGCTCATTCTGCTTTCCCCCATCAAGATTCATAAATATCCCACCCCTGCCACCCCCTGTTTCTTCTTTAACTTCTATCAGGCGCCAATGACCATATCATTTATGGTTGAAATGGTTTGAAAAGTAATATATTTATATACAAGAGATTGAATTTGAAAAAAAAAATGAAATATGAAATTCAACTGCATCTGATGCCCATTAAAACCAGATTTTTGTTTTGAAAAACACAGAGGCCTGGGGAGGGTAGGTGGGACATGCAGATGGATTGTGGAGAAGGTGGCTGATGCTGGTTCCCCCACTTGCAAATATTTGAGTCATCATTATACCTTTGAATCCATCACCTTCTTCTCCATGATCCTTATCCCCCCTCCCCTCAACTGCACAATCACCCTTTCCCTTTGATTTCTCTGTAAATAATGTTAATGAAGTAAGAATTCTGGAGATAAATGTCTGCATATTTAGCCTTGTGTTTTACAGAATACACTGGAAATCCCTCCACGTTTTTAATGTTTAAGCGTGTGATTCAACATGAGTCTCTTATGTGCCTCTGTGTTCCCCCATCTCTTTTAATTGAAGTATAAGACACGATCTTAATCAGTTATATTGTGTGGAAGCTACTTTTTTAATCCTTTTGGCAGTGGGATTTTGTTAAATAGATATGAGTGAAAATCAAGAGATTGGTGGGGATACTTGGGTTAATTAAAAAAAATATGAAGGAATAATTGTTAAGAAAGGAGAAATTCTATGACTTTCTAAAGTCGCAGATTCCTTCAAACATATATCGTGCTTATCTCTCTCACACCCCATTTACTTTCTTTCCCAGCCAATTCCAATTAAATAATAAATTGGCCTCCAATACCTTTACCTAACGCTTCCTCCACTGCCCAATTAATAAAACCACACCCAACAAAAAAACAAATTGAAACCTCCAGTTGACAATTTCACCCAATGAACCGGTGCCACGTGTTAGTCAACTCTTGCGTTCTCCTACATCCCTCCGCTGTATCCAACGGTGATCCTCCCTTGCGTTTCCACCCTAAAATATTATAATTACATTTCTCTCTCCCTCTCTCTAATTTTCAGCATTTTGACCTTAATTCACGACCAGGCTTCAAAAGTCAAAACTTGGGAAACTGATAGCTACCAGTAGCCTAGTGAATTCCCACACCCTGCCATTCCCAATCGTTTTTACCGCATATGCCCTCATCCCCGTCCTTTGATGATCCGGTCCTCTGCTCCCATCGGTGCCTCATCCTCTTCCACTGACACCACCAGCGTCACCCATCCTCCTCGTAGCAGCTCTATCCTTTGGTGGCAGGTTTGTTCACTCCCAAGAATGATAGGTCACTCCTCACCCTCATAGTCTCCTCCCGGGATTTCTGCTTTCTACCTCGGGCCTTTGCAATTTTGGTAAAATCGAAGTAGATCTGAGTTTTTTGCCGTAACTTGCGTTTAGTTGCAACCTTCTACTATTCATTTGAGTTTTTGCAGCAAGTTTCAAAAAATCCTCCTTACTGTTCGAAGTCGATGTTGATGGTCGATTGGCTATTGATCTAATTTTTTTTATTTTTGATAAAATCCTACTTATCGTCCTCCAGCTCTTTCCTCAACCCATCCATATTGCGTTTTTTTTACTCTTTTACCTATATAATGGTTTGTCTCTGCTATGAGTGACCGGCTTTGGTAATGACGCCGGCGAGAGGAACCATTGGGACGGTGGGCGAAGAACCTGGGGTCAGGGGTAAAAGCGTCGTTTCAATTTTATTTTATTAATTTTTATAAAATATTTGATTCTCTACTCAAGCCTTAAACTAGTCAATGCACCCCACACACCGAAAATCGGGAAGAATTTATTTTATGTAGAAAACCTGAAAACGAGAGTTTTCCTTTTTCATTTTCAGAAAGCCTTTCTTTAAAAGTCAACGCCTCCTTGTCTCTCTTCTCTTCCACCTCTTCTTCACACCTTCCGCTTCTCTTTCTTCAGTCCATCTCACATCTCCTATCTACACCTTGCAACCATGAATATCTGCTCGTAGCAAGCTTTGTTATTTGCTTGGGTTCCTTCTGTTTCTGATGGGCAACGGAATATGCAAGCTGACCGTTTGCTTTACCGGCGGCAGAGGCCGTCCACGGAAGCAGGATATAGCTTATTTGATCACTCAGCCCCTTGACGAGGGACTGGGCCACTCCTTCTGCTATGTTAGGCCTGACCCGACCCGTCTGTCTTCGTCCAAAGTCCACTGCGAGGAGACCACCACCTTCCGAACAATCTCCGGCGCATCTGTGAGTGCCAACACTTTTACCCCTCCTTCCACAGCCTCGGTTGATTTGTACTCTTATGGTTCTATCGATAGAGCTGCAGCTTTCGAGAGTTCAACTTCTTTTGCTTCCCTTCCTCTGCAGCCAATCCCTAAAAATCTCATGAATTCCGGTCCCTTCTCGGGAAATCTTGGTCTGATTCCTGGTTCGGGTCCGCTGGAAAGAGGGTTTATGTCTGGTCCAATAGAGCGTGGATTTATGTCGGGTCCAATTGATCGGGGCTTGTTTTCGGGTCCGATGGAAAGAGGTAGTTCTGATCAATTTCAAAGAAGCTACTCTCACGGGGGTGTTGCGTTTAGACCCAGAACGCGAAAAGGCCGATGGATTCAAGCTCTTCAGAGGGCGATTTCAAAAACATTATCTCAGGGACAACACTCAATTGTCTCTTCGATCAGAGGGATCGAAGAACCGGAGTGGATTATCGAACCAGAGAGGAACAACGAGACTCTGGTGGTAAGCAGTGTGAATTTCAGCAGCGATGGTAGTCTAGAAGATGATGATTCAATGGAAAGTCAAAATCTTCAATGGGCTCAGGGGAAAGCGGGTGAGGATAGAGTCCATGTTATGGTATCAGAGGAGCACGGTTGGGTTTTCGTGGGGATTTACGATGGTTTTAATGGTCCTGATGCTCCCGATTGCCTTCTGTCTAATTTGTATGGTGCTGTTCATAAAGAATTGAAGGGATTATTATGGGACGACGGGTCTGAATCCTCCAACGCTACCCCCGACGTGTCCGGACTTGCGACGAAAAATTCTAATCTGGAAGGGGAAGGATCGTTCCAGGGCAGCGATAGTGATGTTGGGAAGGAAAGGATGGTAAATGTTTGTTCTCAATGTGTTGGGCAGGAGAATGATGCGTGCACGAGTGGAGATGCGAATATTGATAAGAGGAAGCGAGGTAAGAATGGTAAGAGCAAATATAGAGGGGCAACAAAGAAATGGGAGGAGAACCAGAGAAGGTGGAAGTGTGAGTGGGATCGTGAAAGAGTAGAGCTTGACAGGAGATTAAAGGAACAGTTGAATCGATCTGGTTCTGGTGACTGTAACAACCCAATAAATCATTCAGATGTTCTGGAAGCTCTTGCGGAAGCTCTGAGAAAAACAGAGGAGTCTTACTTAGAAGTTGCAGATAAGATGGTGATGGAAAATCCGGAGCTAGCTCTGATGGGTTCGTGTGTTCTTGTGATGTTAATGAAAGGAGAGGATGTTTATGTGATGAACGTTGGCGATAGTAGAGCCGTATTGGGTCAAAAGGCAGAGCCTGATTACTGGCTTGGCAAAATCAAGCAGGACTTGGAGAGGATCAATGAAGAAACAATGCATGATCTTGAATGCTTGGACGATGATAGATCAAATTTGGTTCCCAGTATAAAGGCGTGTCAGCTAACCAAGGATCATTGCACCGATGTCGAGGAAGTAAGTACACTAGCTCATTTTCAAGTTTCCTGAGTCAGTTTTCATTTTTTATGTCCATCTTGTCTAATAAAAAGTGTTAATTTATTTTTCAGGAAGTGCAGAGAATACTGAAAGAACACCCAGATGATGCTTGTGCAATGCTAAATGGTCGTGTTAAAGGTTCCTTGAAGGTTACACGAGCATTTGGTGCCGGATATCTCAAACAGGTTTGTTTTGATTTCTGTTACATGTTTTGATGAAGAAAGCTGTTATTCTAATGTGTGACATACTGAGATGTGCAATAATAATAGTTCTATCCTGTAAATGTGACGCATTCTACTACTGGCCTACTATTTGGAGATCAACCATATATGTCGGATTCTTCAAGTGTGAATAATACTAACATGGGCATGTTGCCATGTGCGAATAGAGCCATATCATCTATATAGGAATGTCAATTTTTTGAATGCTTGTCATTATCTGAATGTTGCAGCCGAAGTGGAACAATGCGCTTCTGGAGATGTTCAGAATAGACTACGTAGGAACTTCTCCTTACATAACGTGCCTACCATACCTAAAGCACCACAGATTAGGGCCAAAGGACAAATTTTTGATACTATCATCAGATGGACTTTACCAGTACTTGACAAACGAAGAAGCTGTTGCGGAAGTTGAGCTTTTCATCACGTTGCACCCCGAGGGAGACCCCGCTCAGCATTTGATCGAAGAAGTTCTCTTCCGTGCTGCAAAGAAAGCTGGTATGTCTGATATCTCAACTAGACGCTTACTATGTATGCCTCTTAACGAATCAAAAGACCGTTTTTCACCATATCTATTATTATTAATGCCTTCAGGTTTGGACTTCTATGAGTTGCTGGAAATACCACAAGGAGACAGACGTCGTTACCATGATGACGTTTCTATCATTGTTATTTCTTTGGAGGGAAGGATATGGAGATCCTGTGTATAACTTATAAGGGAAATCCGTATATTAACTTCTGGGGGAAAAACGAGAGATATATATTGTGGCCCAAGGGTCAGGCATTTGGTTTTTGGTGTTTTCATTTAAACTCCCTCCTCGCCTTTTGTAAAATAGCAAGTAAGCTCTGGGATTGAGAGCCTGAGAGACCTAGTTGTGCAATCTAGTGGGTGGCGAGGGATGTAAAGTTGTAAGCTAATTACTGCACCTGTGAATTGTAATTTTCTGGCCAAGTCCTTCCTTAAAAGCTAATTACTGCACCTGTACAGTACACCTGATCAGTTCCTGCTACTCTGTTTGCTCATGGTAGGGAAATGTGGGGATAACTTAAGAGTGACAAAAACTGTGAGATTAATGAAGATAAAGTGAAGAAAAAAGATTGAATGAGGCAGGTGGGGAAGATGGGTATTAGATGCATGGCATGAATGTGTGCTATACATGTAATTGAATGTCTAGTCATGGAGTTGGGTCTTCAGTCCTCTGCCCATCTGAACCACTATCAGCTGCTGCTATTCTAATCTGTAAGCCACTATGCAACCTGCGGCTTAGAATGCGCAAGTTGGTTTGGATATTTGAGGTTGTATCATGCCATCTCTCATCATTGCTTCTTAGATTAATTAGTCTACCAACAAGGTCGGTCCCCTCGTTGTGCTTTCCTCATCAACATTCATAATATCCCATTTGACGCTCTCACATGTTTTCTGTTTATCGCACACGTCAAACAACAGAAAAATTCAATTCAATGTCATTTCCACACACATATATCTATGATCCCTTGAACAAAAAGAAATAATTTTTTTCTTAGACGTGAAAAAAAGAGGCAGAGTAGTAGAATGGACATGAAAGTGGGAGAGGGTAGTAGTGGAGAATTTGGCTACGGGTGGTTTTCCCCCTTGCTATTATTGAATAATTATATACCTTTGAATCCCTCACCTTCTCCATTATTCCCCCAAACTGCAAAATCACTCCTCGATATTTCTTTGAGGGTGGGACGCGTATTTTGGGGGTTCATAATCAATCGATGAACTGTTGACTATTCGCTGCATCTATCATCATCATTATTTCCCATTTACTTTGTAAATCTGGCTTCATTAACTGCTCCATTACAACAGAAATCTGGTATTATTAGTCGATAAGCCTTGTGTGACAAACAGCAGCACCCCACCCATCTGTCGTTTCCCCAACAACTTCTCATACCCTACTATCTCTTCCATTACCCAAATCATAAAACAAATCACTATCCTAACTCCAAATTAGAAGACTTTATCATCCTGTTCTCTGAAATGGAAACCTAGCGTTGACACTCCCACTCCCAGCCAATGACCCTTTTCTACGTGTCAGTCAACTATTGCTTTGTTCGGCATCCGCAGACACGGTGATCCTCCTCCTATGCTTTGCAGCGTTTTGTCATTTCTGAACCCCGCACCAATTAATCCATAACGAAGTTGGACAAATGACTGGGTCAATATACCTATATCATAACAAAAAAAAACATTCAATACAAAAAACATTGTTTCCACTTTGAATTAAATAAATCCTAAAAACTGGAGAAAAATAACCCGTCATTTTGCTCCTAACACATTTTTAGTTCTTTCCATGCGTCATACTTACGTTAAATTTGACACTTGTTTCAAACCAACTACGTGATCTGCGTCCCGAAGATCATATCGTATCAGTATGTTTATGCGCCTGCATTTCTTTTTTATCTTCAACATCTATATCCTTCCAGAAGGACTAAGCAATAATCATATTCAAAATTCAAACCCGAAAACCAAGTTATGACCTTAGACATGTTGACTTTACATCGACATATGGTTTGATTATGGGTTTACTACTTCAAAGCCCAAAAACCTAATGACTTCCACACAAGCCATCTTTTTCAGATCAATATTTTCTTCTCCAAACTCAAATCTGACCCGCAAGTTCTCTGCGAAATTCTTCATTGAATTCTCATATTCACGCAAGGACCATCAATTCTACGCTTTTCGTACTTACTAGCTGCTTACAATATCCGAAACACATTTGATTACGTAGTAGCAGGTGGTTTACTTGCATCAGAAGAGTAGCTGTGAGCATGTTTAGATCATTAGTTGGACCGACGGAGGAAGAAAATCAAAATGAACCCGCCCCTGCTGCACCAATTCAGAAAGCAAGCTTCTTTCTTCCTCAAGGAGAGAATCAAGACAGCTAGATTATCCCTCACCGATGTCACCCCTGCACAATTGTAAAGCTCATCACTTTTGACTTTATGTGAAGATAGCTCTAGGTCTGTTTTTCGGCTCCTTAATCTCTTGTCTATATGCTCTTTCTACTTTATTTGCAGGATGACAGAAGAGGCTACAAATGGAAATCCGTGGGCCCCAGATTCGCCGACGCTCAGATTAATTTCTAGAGCTGCTTTTGAACTAGACTATTGGAGGATCGTCAAGATTCTGCACGATAGGTTTCCATTTTTATGAAGCTTTACCTTTGGTGGCAAGAAAACATGGGTAACTGACAGGAATTGTTTCGAAACAGATTCCTTAAATTTGAAAAGAACGAGTGGAGGGCCTCTTACAATTCTCTGATTGTGCTCGAGCACCTACTAACTCATGGGCCTGAAAGTGCTGCGTTGGAGTTCCAGAGCGATAAAGAAGTTATTAATCAGATGAAAAGGTTTCAGTATATTGATAATAGAGGGTATGAATTTTGCATTTCTTAATCTGATATCGGTGGCTCATTGACGCTCTTGTTGACGCTGGCATGATAACGTTTCAAGTTTTGCAGGTTCAATTGGGGACTAAGTCTCCACAAGAAATCGGAACGCGTATTGATGCTGTTGGAAGAAGGGCCTGTTCTAAAGGAAGAGAAAGACCGTGCTCGGAAACTATCCCGAGGAATTCAAGGTTTTGGGAGCTTCAGCGAACGGTCTGCTCCAACAACACACAACATTCTACGAGAAACATCATCGTCAACACCAGTCGGCAGATGTAACTCTGTCTTCAACAACCATCATCCCACTGAGGAAAGCCAGCCCTCTTACTCGAACAAAATTCTGAACAAGGTGACTTCAAAATTTGAAACGAACAGCTCGCGTGATGATTTGGGCACTGAGAAGGAAGAGGAGTTACATCTTTGGAACTTGAACAGAGAGTCTGATCCAATTATAAATGATGGCAAAGAATATTGCAGGCATAACATCTTCATGGACGACATAAATATGATCACCCATTTAATTCAACAGATGTGCATGCCAATGCTTCCCTGATTTCTCCTGGAGACAGAACACTCTAACGCTGCTAATTAATTGTCTTCGAGTTTGCAAAATTTGCGAATTCATTGTTACAAAACCAACGCGGACTTAGCTACCTACCTCTTCCAGCTACTGAAATATGAAGGGTTCACCACTCGGCTTCTCAATTTTTTCAAAGAAAAAAATAATGTAATTTACGTTTTTACTTTTGTATTACTATTATACAGACAAATTTAGGGGGAAATTGAGCCTAATATCAAAATCTGAATGTTGATATAAATGAACATGCGAAATAGCTACAAGTAGTAATTCATCAAGTGCCATTGATTTATCACCAGACGTTTTGCCAAAGGGGTACGACAGAATGATAGAAGAATCAGTGATAGATTAAGTCTTTCAGGGAAAACTTGATTCTTGGCAAGGTATTTCCACCAGGCCACCATGCGAATGGTGGTTAAGCAGAATTCCTTCCTGAGTGCCAACAAGCGTTTGATTGATGCAATTCAATGGGCCAATTAGAGCACCGAGTTAATAGCTACTAATTTCTGTATTAAATATAAGACCTGTTTGTACTGGATAGAATAGCAGAATCATTGATATTGCAAAATCTCAGGAATGTACCCCAATCAAGGATGGTTGAAAGAGGGTTTGTGGTTAATGAAACGCTGAGCACCTATGTATGTATATGGTGATGATTTGTTTATGTAGAGCTAGTTTTTGGTTTTAGTCAGGAGACATAAGGCACATATTAAGACAGCCTGATTTTGCTACACATATTAGAATTATCGTGAGGACATAGTATAGGCTGGAGTCACAACCTTGCTAAGCCAGAACAGAGGAGGGCACAGCACATGAATCCGTGTTATGATTGAATGAGATTATATACTGTTCAAAACCTAATTTGGGCAATCAAATTTGAAATTCTTTAGTTTTCAAATCTAGAGCCAAGGATGGTATGCATATCATAAATGGGGACCCCATGGCTCCCGCTGTTTTCAATATCCATCGCAATGCCTGCACTCTATCATCAGATATCAATAGGCATGAGGGAAAGTAGCCATCTTTGAAAACTTCACACGGCTAAGCTCAAATTGGTCTAATTTTTCAAGCATTAAATTGACTTATGAAGAGAAAATGACATCCAGATTGGTTTTCTAACATAATTTATAATTATTTTTATCTCATTAAAGTATATATTTGGACCCTACTGTTCAGCGTTCATACCCCGCCCTCTTTTTTATTTATATTGTGAATTAAATTCTAATAGTACTTTTCAAGGTTTCCACTCTGTTTTTCTTCTATTTTTTGTCTTTAAGGTTTTCCTATTGACTAGACCGTATGGTACCAGCTACCAGTTCCAAGCCCATACGCCAATGTGTGATGAAAGTGACTTGTGTGTCGGAAACTTTCATCTTTCTTTAAAAATTAAGAGAAAAAAACAGAAATCTTTGGTGACAGACATTGGAGGAAACATATAGACCACTGCCGTGTATAATAAAATGTAAAGAAAATAGAGGGTGGCAAATGGATTACTTATTTGTAAATTAGTTGCTCTTTTTGGGGATTTAACTACAACTGATATTCTTATATATATCACATAGATAAATGGTAAGTCACAAATTAAAAGTTGTAAAATGTATACACATGAGTCTTATCAAGACTCCACTCAAGAAACATTACCACTATTTTTGGAGCACACACAAGGACCCCTTCACAAAAAAAAATGGTTAAAAATTCTTGAATGACTCTTGATATGCTGCATCATATTTATTAAAAATGGTTGGAAGAAAGAAATCGGGAAAAGGTATAGGAAAGAAGAGAAGAATGAATCAAAGAGGATGGCTTTGGTCAAGACAGAATCGGAACCGGAACAAAGGGCAAAATAATCTTATTAGTAAGTTGAATGGAATGTTTCTTATCAAGTCAAAGATAAAAAATTACTAATTAGCTCCGAATTAATGGTATTTTCTAGTACTACTTAATGGAACTTACTTACGCTAGGTCCAATGTTTGGGCTAACATAATTCAACCCCACACCTTAATCTTGGACATTCAACAATTTCTACCAACCCTCAATATCAACATGTCCTTTATCATCCCCCCATTTCATTCCTTGAACTACCTTGTTGACCCATGTGGCCCAAGAAAAAAAAAATAAGTCGTTAAAACTTACAATAGTCCAAATTCAGAGTTTTTTCCTATATAATGAGACTGGGTAGCTAGGGTTATCAATGGTTGGGATTACCAGCAGGAGAGGAAATGACACCTTTTTGGTGTTGGTTTAATGATTAATTAAGCCATTAACAGGTATACTCATAAAGTCATAAGCAAAATGAAAGGCATAAGCTTTGATTAAGAATTTGTTGAAACAAAAGATCAGAGGCGGAGAGAATGGAGAAGGACAGGAGTTGAAGAGTACGTACTGCGTGGGCATAATATAGTAATTGGTAAAAGAAACGAGGGCACGTTGGTGGTGTGTGGAGCTTGTCTGCATAAAGAAAGATGCCCTATTATTCTGTCTCACCCACGTTTTGGGATCATATCTATCTCATCGTATCAGCCTGCCTCCCCCTTCATGATTCTCATCAATTGACTCTCTATCATCATGCATGTATATAACTCTACTAATTCAGCACTAGAATCCCATGTTTTGTTTCCACTTGTCATCCATTATTGCATTTTTTGTAATTGACTTATTCTCACCATTCAACTGAAACTTCAAAATAATTTAAACTGAAGACCATTATATATCCTATAACTCTCAGTCATTGTTCGCATTATATGCATGGTCTCTCTCTCTCTATATATATATATGCACCCATTAAAAAGGATAAGAGCAGAAAGAGAATGGCGGGAAGGGATGAAGGGAATATAAATATATAGGGAGAGAGGAGAAAGTGGAAAGGAGGGCCTGGTGGGTTGAAATGTTTTGCGGGAGATACATAGAGGGATGTGATTCATGATTGTTAGGGATGGGGGCATGATGATATCAGATGGGAACTGATTTCATTAAGCATGAGCATGGGATGCAATTATGTCCCATGAGAGTGTGTGTTATTATCCTTTTTTCATTTATATTATTTTAAGTTTGGCCCTCTCTACCCCCTTTTACACAACACCCCACATCATCATGTCCTCCCTCTCCCTCTCTCTAGATCTCTCTCTCTCTGTGCAATTCATACTTATCAAACTATATATAGTTATGATAATATGCAATCAATTGGGCTAATACAGATGAAAGGCAATATATGAGGTCGTGTCTTAAAGGTTATGATCACATCTCGACTATAAGTTTCGGGTTAAGCATTGTCCATATATATAGATAACAGACCTGTGTGGAGGTCGTCGTCGTAAATGAAACAGACAGGAATAGGTTGGTTGCGAGGTTGGAAAAGAGGTAATGAAAAGAGAAAAGGTGAGGGTGGAATTATTGCAAATAGGCCGGGGAAAGGGGGGGGGGTGGGCTGTGTATATATGTGGTCCTGACTGCTGAAAATAGAGCAGTCATCATGCGGTGAAATCCAAGCAATCTAGTTGGGTCTTTCACTTTCTGCACATTCACTTCGTCACTTTCATATCGGCCGGACACTGCCCTCGCATATTTACTGTCAAAATATATACCTGCATTGTATTTATTTATAACATGGATATATGTATGTGCGCGCGCATTTCTGCAGTAAATATAATTCGATGTATATCAGAATTTATCATCGAATTCTCTGCACCTTCTGTACTATTTGGCCATATTTCTTGCAATGAGCTTCATGTACATATCCCCCAAAATACGAAGATCATCAGCGGAGGATGATGGTTGTTGCGTGTGTGTGTGTGTATATATATATATTACTGGTAAATTTGGGGATCCTAAGTCCAAACCAAAATCTGAGGCAATTATATTCCAAACTTCACAAATGGCCGGCATTGGGGACCCTTTTCTGAAACTACCCCACCTTCCACTTCCTATTATATTCCACTCTCTCATTATATCCCACTCTACTATTCATGTTTCATTACACAACTGCATAATTACTCTCTCTTCAAAACAGATCACGTCGTAACGCCAATTAGCTAATGATGATATTTTCTCTAAAATATCCTCATCACTTATTTCATAATATTAAGATAACACTAATAGAGAGAAGCTATAAGCCAGCATTCGAATCTTGAAGGTGAGGGACCTGCTAATGTCCGGCAGAGACTTTAAATGTATTTGATTTAATTAGTAGCGCAAGGACAAACTCACTAATACATCAATGTTCTCTTCAGATTGCGAGTGGGGTGACAAGTTATACATGCTGGTTGCATAATTACATGACATCAGAGTATTATATTGGTGAAGACTGTGGGGTAAAACTTGGGATGGACAGTAGGAAGAACTACTGTGACATTCTGTGAAAGCAATGTAAGCACAAAAAAATCTTGAGAATAATTGAACAATACGGACATTTTATCATTTCCTTCATCTAAAGTTGCTATTTCATGATATTCAATCGTTACATGACTTCTTAATGTTATATTCCTTTCTAATAACCTTGTAATAATTCTTTCTAAAAATAAGTGAAAATTAAGGGTAGAATAGAAGAGAAGCAGTATTGGGGCGGGGAAAACAAAAAGTTGGAGAAAGGCACGTGCACAGTTGATGCATCAAAATTCCCAGCCGGCCCGGTAATTTAAAAACCTTTGCTTCATTCCCATTTCATTCTTACTTAATGCCTCGTACCCTTTGCATTGGATCCTTCACTTCAAGTTTCAATTTCAACTCTCTCTCTCTCTCGTAGTAACTAACTCATAAAAACAAGGCTGACAAAATCGCTCTCATCTTGTGTTCTTTATCTTCATGGGCACGCCCCCTTTCATCCACCCTCCATCTTCTTCTCTCCGTAATTAATTTCTCCACGTTATCCAAATACCAGTCTCTTCCCCACAAACAACATCTCTACGACATGGGATTCAATTTGCTGGTGAGGCCCGCTCTGGAGTTCCACGAAGAAATGGAGTGGCAAAGTACTTCGGCCCAAGAAGACAACCAAGAAGGCGAGAAAGAACGAGAACGACCCTGCAATATTGTTTCCGCAGCTAATTTGAAGCTAAAGATTCCATCTTACGATCTCCAGGATGAGGGAGATCTTGATGAATCAAACGGTGGGTGCAAGACTCCAACATCTCCTGATCACAAAATCCCATCGAGCCCGCCGTGCCCGCCTGCTCCGAAGAAGCTCAAGTCAATTCCATGCCGGAAGCGAAAATCTCGCGGCACAGGAAATTTTCTGGATCTGTCCAAAGAGATTGAGTCTTTGTTTCAGGCGCCACTGCTGCTGGATGTTTACGGTAAGATTAAGAAAGTCAGGCGAGGAAATGGCACTCTGATGACCCATGAGTAACCTAGTAAACCTTACTTTTTAATTAATACCATTATTATTATCATCATTATATCCCTCGGCGGGCTGTAGACACTTGCTCTTGTAATGGCTTTGGCAGAATTTACAGATGTAGTTGCCTTTTCTCCAATACGATGGTTGTCTCTTCCTTGGAGATGTTGAAGTAATTGGTTGAGCATATATTTTTATTTCAGATGAAGTATAAAATTTGGTATGGGAATGATAAAGATGTGATGAGGTAGATATGGGGATGGGAATATAAAGAGAGAGTTGGATCTGAGTTGAGGAAAGTAATTAGTTCAGTTGACGAAAGAGGATAGTTAATTAAGGCAGAAGCTGAACTTTTGGGGTTCATGAATGGGATTTGACTTTGGTGCGTTCATGATCGGAAAGCCAACATGGACGGACCGCTTTGACTTTTCCAAAGGGAAGCCAACATACCGTCACTGACGTTTCCCTGTTTTTTCAATCCTATGCTTTGGGATGAGGAGCTTGCCGCCGAGGTTAGCTCTAATACTACCTACGTACAACCGCCCAACCACGACGCTTTAACTATCAGCTTCGGTCGATACTCTACTACCACGGCAGTTTAACTTCCACTCTTTCTCTCAAAAATAGAATAAAATTAAGATTGTCACGTATATAATTCTTGTTTTTTTTTGGTTTGGATTCGTGTAGTTAGGTCAACATAGATTTTCTTATCTCATCGGATCTCTGAATTCTTTAAATTTGTTAACTCAAACAATTATGATAGGGATTAGAGTTAGCGAGCGACATATTATCCATAACATGTTGTCGATCCTCAATTAAGCTACACTCACTCACGACGACACGACAGGAGACAGCTTAAGCGCGCTTCTGTTGATTGAATATACATGCATACACACACACATACACACACATATATATATACGAGGAATGGAAATGTTCAAGTATGGTTTATGTATAAACAAGTCAAGGAATTGGTGATTAGTTATACTCCTGAAGTGGATCAAACCGTAGTTGGGGGTATTGTGGCATGCATGGCTTGGACCACTCGTAATCTGGTAGATGCAACATAATTTAGCCATGCTCTAGCATACTCTTTATCCTCTTCTACGCACTATGCTCCCTACTTACTTATAATCATACAAGCCACATCTGTTTATCTATATTTTAATCGTTCACTATGTCAACATCAAATTACCACCCCCAATCTCTGATAGAGATGGACATCTGATTTTCACCCTATCACCTTTGTTTTTCCATTTACTTCAAAATTGTGGGAATGTTCTACAATGTGGAACCGTGATCTGGGTTTCGCATTCACATTCCTAGGCCCATCAACATCAGAGGCTGCTCATCATAAATTGGGTAGGGCCATATTTCTTTCTCCGGGCCTTCCTCAAACCCAAAGAGCATGACGAGTTGGGGGAGATTGAAAGGAGACACGAGAATATAGAGACATTGACAGCCTATATGGGCTACAAAGCCATGCCCTTGAGATCCTCTGCATCATCTTAATTTGTGTGCGGCCAAGGTTTTGGGATTGTATGGAATCCAGTCGCAGGGCAGCATTAGTGGATCCAGCTCCCGACACCATTATTATTTTCACTGACTTAAACACCTTTTCACGCGATCGGATGGCACACGCATATGGTTTCTGTGGGGTTTTTTTTTACTAAACGCACAGGTATAGGTAACAATGTTTGGAACGTTGAATATCTCTTCTACTGTGAATTTTAGATTTGATTCATTGTATTACCATTTACCAGGACCCCTCCCGCTGTATTCAATGGGTTGGTTGGTTTTGACTGGAGTTAATTATGTGCACTCCCCAAAATGACTTTAAAGGCCCACGACCAGGGCTCGTTGTGGTTGAATGGTGGTTGTTGCAGCAAGGGCATCTACATCATTTTGAACGAGTTTGCACGTTTGGAATCCGTAACAAATATATTAATAACAGAAAAATCATCTATCTGTAAACTCCTTTTTCCACAGATTCCCAAACTCTTTATATGACCTGGTAATTATGATGCTTGTTTGAAAAAAATTATTTACTTCCCAAAAACACATTCAACAGTATTTTTTTGTGAAATGATATAATTTCCTCCATATATTTACCCCGACTTACGCTAAGTTGTGTGCTTGCAGTCAACATGGCTAAAATAAAATAAAGCTGACAAGCACTCTCAATCTTCTGTCTCACCCTCACTCGTCATCTCACTCTTTTTTGACCCCTTTTTCTTCCCTCCCTCCCTCTCTACTTTCACCGCAGGGCCCTACCACTCTCCACCTACCTTCCAATTTTATCACACTGCTCTTGCCATTAGTCTATCCCTCCAACTCTCAGTTTCCAAATGCTCAGCAGAGAACCACTATTGCTGCACTCCCTCTGACATCTGAGCTATCCTCCCGCCTTCTGATCTACACATTCAACACACTATAGCTACACAGTGCACAGTTCTGATTCTGATCATTCATGACTCAACAGGTAGTTCTTTCTTCACTTGCTTCCCCCTCTATACGTGTTTTGAATTTCCCCTCAAGATTAATTTTTTTCCTATCTTATCATCTCCAAAAATGTGGGTCTTGCTTGAAGATTTCATCTTCTTCTTTCTTTTGTCTTCCACTCAAGTTGGGGGCTTCCGAACTTATCTCTTGACTTTACTTACCAATATGATTTGATCTTAGGATGAAAGACGGCCTTTGGGTTTGCATCCATTGAATGCGAGGATTGATTTGGCTGGGAACCTTGACCATTATTGCTCTATGTCATTCAACACCGCCATCACCGTTTCTCCTTCCTTTTCTTCTTCGGATTTAGACACAGAGGTCAGTGAATTTGTACCATGGTTGAAGGTGATCGCTTTTGGTTCTGAAAATGACTCTGCTTCTATACCCAAAGATAAAAAAGTAACTGCATGTTGCTGTTGCCATCGAAATAGCAAGCATTGCGAAATACCATGTAACATGCCTGTTCGATTAGGATATACCCTCTACTTTCGTGTCTTAGATCTTATGACTTGTCTTTTTTCTGCACTTGCATGTCATTATTCAGGTGATTACACTTTAGAGTGCCGTATCAATCACTTGCTAAGTAAAGAAATATTTCAAATCAACTAATAGAGGGAATCAGTGAATCACACGTTAAAACTTGGTTCCTCCCGTACAGCATTCAATTATAAGTATCGGGAATCAATAAATTAGGAAGGAAAATTTAAAATTTACCTATTGGTACAATTAGCATTTGCCTTTCTTGGACAACTGACACTGTGCTGTGAGTTTAATATTGTTGTGAAGAAAATTATGTGTCCAAATGAGAGGATGGGGTGAGTATTTATAGAGGATGGAGAGATGTCTTGAAGTGGCACCTTTTAGAAACAATGTCTCTTCAATTAATAGTCACAACCATACCACTTCAAGAAGTCACAACCATATGACTTTTCAATGAAAAGTTGCACCTTTATGGTATGTAGGGATACATGACTTTAGAATTATAACCCCCTACACACCCTTTCAAATAAATTAATTAATTTATAAAATAATTAATTTATAAGGACATAACTTTATAAAAAATCACATCTCTTCCTTTAAAAAAATACATCTTTTCATTTAGAAAGTCACATATTTTCATTTTTTTTTTTAAAAAAATACTCTAACAATCCCCCACCATTTTTTAAAAATGGTCAAAACTCTTATCACTTCGAAAATCTCATGTTGTCAATAAAGGTATCTTGAGGATTTGAACCTTTACCTAAGTAAGACACGGTTTCACCTATCCGAAATAATGTGGTACACTAAACTTTAAACCAATTATCCCATGTGAACAGGTGTGCGTAAATTACGGATGAGATATCGGGCCATTGTATGCCACTTTAAACGACACTTTTATGGCCTTGTGTCCATATCCTTTTCATAAGAGCTTTCAGAGTCAAGCCCTTAAACTCTTAGAAGCGGCCTCACTTCATTCTCTTATAGGTAGACTCCATCAAGAGCACCATCATGTTAAATGCTCCAGCAAATATATGGTTATAGGTCTATTAAGAGCTAAATTAATGCTCAACCTTTCCCCTTTTAAACCCATGGTTACCAAGTACTTTTCAACCTTGGGATGTATAGAAATGTTA
>JANTPZ010144472.1:0-22450 GCA_025593235.1 Vachellia pachyceras | reverse complement strand
AAAAAGGAAACTCTTAAAAACAGGAAACTCAAAAATTACCTAATTTGCTTTAAATGCAAATCTGAAATCTAATTTAAAATAGGAAACTCTTAAAAGAAGGAAATTCAAAAGTCAAATTTTCCAACTAATAAGTAATTTTCGTGCAAATAAAAACCATAAAATATTATCATCATTTGAAGCCCAAAATGTGCTTATTTATGCCCAAATGAGTCCTCCCATGTGAAGTACTTGGCCCAAGCTCTTTTGTTTCACGTCTCTAAGCCCAAAACTTGATCCGTAGCTCCATTGTCAGCCCAAATGATATTAATGACGTTTTTGGCTCCTTTGATTGGATCACTTAGAATTTGCATAGGCTCATTTGAATTTGATGCGTCATGCTGGGTCACATCAGAAAGACACCGTTTCAAACAACAAACACTTTGTGTTCGGTGGGATTATAGACATAGTATCCCTTTGTTTCCTTGGGATACCCCATGAAAATGCATTTGGAGGATCTGTTTAATAATTTATCGGGGGCATGCTGTTTAACATAGACCTCGCATCCCCAAATCTTGAGAAAAGACAAGCTCAGTTTCTTTCCAGTCCATATCTCAATGGTGTCTTTTCAACTGCCTTAGATGGAACACGATTCAGTGTGAGCGCAGCTATTTCCAGTGCATGTCCCCAAAAGGAAGGTGGAAGATCTATTTGACTCATCATATATCGAACCATGTCTAACAGAGTTCGATTCCTCCTTTCAGAAACTGCATTCCATTGTGGGGTTCCTGGAGGAGTGAGTTGTGCGATTATCCCACAACTCCTAAGATGGTGAACAAACTCTTGGCTCAAATATTCGCCTCCTCGATCAGATCGAAGGCTCTTAATTGTCTTGCTAAGTTGGTTTTGTACTTCATTTTAGAATATTTTGAACATTTCAAAAGATTTAGATTTATGTCTCATTAGATAGACATAGCTATATCTACTGAAATAATCTATAAAAGTAATGAAGTACAAGTAACCTCCTCTGGCAGGTGTGTTTAGTGGTCCACATACATCGGTATGTATAAGGCCCAATAAATCAGTGGCGCTCTCACTATGCCCAGTAAAAGGTTCCTTAGTCATCTTTCCCAATAAGCAAGATTCGCACGTGTCTATTGTTTGAAAGTCAAATGAGTTAAGAAATCCATCTTGATGGAGTTTAGAAATGTGTTTCTCATTTATATAGCCTAGATGACAATGCCATAGGTAGGTTGGATTCAAATCGTTTGATTTAATCCTCTTAGAAGTTATGTTATAGATATTTCCACTTGCAGGATGTTCTAAATTCAAAAGGTAATGATCAAGATGCAGATCACCATCAGCATAAAAAATGTCATTATGATAAATAGAACATTTGTCATTCCTGGCAATGGAAGTATAACATTTCTTATCCAAATAAGAAAGCGAAACAATGTTACTACTCAAAGCAGGAACATAAAAGCAATTGTTTAAAACTAACAAAAGCCCACTGGGCAAACTTAATTCATAAGTGCCTACAGCTAGAGCACTCTTGCTTTATTCCCAACGCGTACTTCCACTTCGCCCTTCTTCAATTTTCTACTGTCCTTGAGGCCCTACACATTTGTACAGATGTGAGAACCACATGCAGTATCTAATACCCATGCAGAGGAAGTAGAAAATGAATATCTATAACATAAATACCTGAAGAGATAGCCTCGCTATCCTTCCTTTTCCTTTTCAGATCTTCCAGGTAGAGTTTGCAATTTCTTTTCCAATTACCAGATTCATTGCAGAAATGGCAGACTCCTTCCTTTGGAGGCTTAACCTTATCAGGCATGGACTTGGTTTTAGGTTTGTTTGGCCTTCTAGTCTTACCAGCGAAGCCCTCACCCTTCTCATTGCCTTTGCCTTTCCTTTTCATACCCTTTCCTTTCTAAACCATCAAAACAGTGCTAGGCCTTTTCTTGATGCTCTGTTTAGCTGTTTTGAGCATCCCATGCGGTTCAGAAATAGATTTCTCAATGTTGTTCATGTTATAATTAATGACATACTTGTCATAACTATCAGGGAGTGAGTTCAAGATCAAATCTGTAGCTAACTTCTAACTCAAGGGAAATCCTAGCCTCTCAAGGTGATCAATGTAGCCCTTCATCTTTAACATATGAGAGCTAACTGATGCACCCTCAGCCATCTTCAAGGAATGCAATGATCTAATCAAAAGCATATTATAAATATGAGACAACATGGTTGTCCTAACCTAAATCCTCCCAAGCCAATTTATGAGGGGGAGTGAGATGAGAGAAGAATGTACATCAGAATCTTTAGAGGAAGGCAGGACACGCAGGCCGTATTTAAATTTCACAACCCCTTGTAAAACAAAAGCCATGTTGTTTCACCATACCCATTCAATCATTCAAGATCAAATCATAATAAGCAATAATTTATAAAATACAAATGATTCTTATTGGGTTCAGATTATATCGCGCTACGCATACGGGGTCGAGGGGCATATAAATTTTAAATCCAGTTCTTTATTGTAGAAAACTCTTCTGGATTTAATAGAGCATATAAACCCGTGACCATAACAATACATCACATGTATTGCAGATTCGTATCACAGAAGAATCCGTGATCATATGAACGCATGAACATATTCATGAGAACGAAACCGTACTTGTGTATACATCATATGTATATGAACATATATCACCTCATATGAACAGATTCGAAAAATGCATACATAGTGTATCATATACAGAATCAAAACGCATACGTTATGTATCACATACATCATTCATATATGCTTAAAAAATTCATGCTTCAAGAACACGAGAATCCATATACCATCTATATATCATTTTTTAGTCATAACGCACATATGAATTCAAGAAAGCATACATCTCATGTTAATCATACAAACTCAATCTAAACGCACAAGCAGCGGAATTTAAAATTTTCTAATCCCAAATACGTATCTGTCAAAGGCGTAGATCGAGGAGATGAATGCGTACCTTTTGCGTTTTGAGATTGTCCCTTCCTCTGCGTCTGGATTTCTTCAAACTCCATAACCTCCCGGGCTCTTGCTTCCGATTACGAGGAGCCGACATTCTTTCAATCGTCTCCCTCTACCCGTATCCACGTGAACACTCTCCAACAATAGTCACGTGCTAGCGCCTCTTCGATTCACTCTCTCTTTCTAGGGTTTCATGGCTCAAGAGCGAATTCAAATACAGAATGGGATGCCTCTTCTATTCACGAGCACTTATATTTATAAAGCTCATTGAGTGCATCATAATCAAGGATTAATCTTCTATTAATCTTGAAAAATTCAAATTTTAATTCCAAAAGGATATTCTAGATCTAATCTTGAAATTCAGAATTCAAAAGATATTCTAGATCTAATCTTGAATTTCAAATTTTAAAAGATATTTTAGATCTAATCTTGAAATTTGTATTTCAAAAGATATTTTTGATCTAATCTTGAATTTTGAATTTCAAATAAAAGATATTGTAGATTTTCATTGTCTCGAAATTGTGAGGAAACTTCCTCCCTTGCTCATTTTTGAATGCGGACTCTAGATATTTGGTTAGTTCTTGAAAATTCATCCATCTTCTCCAAAACGGTGCCCGTTCGTTTCTGGCCTTCTTCGGTTTGAAAGTACGAAAATTTTTCACTGTCTCGGGATTGCGTGGAAACTTCCTCCCTTGCTCATTTTTGGATGCGGATTCCAGATATTTTGTTAGTTCTTGAAAATTCATCCATCTTCTCCAAAAAAACGACCGTTCGTTTCCGGCCTTCTTTGGTCTGAAAGTACGAAAATTTTTCACTATCTCAGAATTGTGTGGAAACTTCCTCCCTTGCTCATTATTGGATGCGGATTCTAGATATTTGGTTAGTTCTTGAAAATTCATCCATCTGCTCCAAAAATGGCGCCCATTCGTTTCTGGCCTTCTTTAGTCGGATAGTATGGAAACTCTTCACTATCTTAGAATTGCGTGAAATCTTCCTCCTTGCTCAATCTTGGATGCGGATTCTCGATATTTGGTTTGTTCTTGAAAATTCATCAATCTACTCCAAAATCGACGCCCGTTCGTTTCCGGCCTTCTTTGGCCGGAAATTACAAAAATTTTTCACTGTTTCGGAATTGCGTGGAAAATTCTTCCCTTGTTCATTTTTGGATGCAGATTCCAGATATTTGGTTGGTTCTTGAAAATTAGTCCATCTGCTCCAAAAAGTTGCTCGTTCGTTTCTGGCCCTCTTTGGTAGGAAAGTACAAAAATTTTTCAATGTTTCGGAATTGTGTGGAAACTTCCTCCCTTGCTCTTTTTTGGATACGGATTCTAGATATTTCGTTGGTTCATGTAAATTCATCTATCTGCATTAAAAAGGCGCCCGTTCGTTTCTAGCCATCTTTGGTCGAAAAGTACGAAAAATTTTCACTGTATCGGAATTGCGCAGAAACTTCCTCCCTTGCTCATTTTTGGATGCAGATTCTAGATATTTTGTTGGTGCTTGAAAATTCATCCATCTGCTCCAAAAACGGAGCCCGTTCTTTTCTGGCTTTCTTTGGTCGGAAAGTACGGAAATTTTTCACTGTCTCAGAATTGCATGGAAACTTCCTCCCATACTCATTTTTGGATGCGGATTCTAGATTTTTGGTTGGTTCTAGAAAATTCATCCATCTGCTCCCAAAACGACACTAGTTCGTTTCTGGCCTTCTTTGGTCGGGAAGTACGAAAATTTTTCACTGTCTCGGAATTCTGTTGAAACTTCCTCCCTTGCTCATTTTTGGATGCCGATTCTAGATATTTGGTTGGTTCTTAAAAATTCATCCATCTACTGCAAAAAGACGCCTGTTCGTTTCTGACCTTCTTTGGTCGGGAAGCACGAAAATTTTTCACTGTCTCAGAATTGCGTGGAAACTTCCTCCCTTGCTCATTTTTGGATGCGGATTCTAGATTTTTGGTTGGTACTTGAAAATTCATCCATCTGCTCCAAAAACATCGCTTGTTCGTTTCAGGCCTTCTTTGGTCGGGAAGTAGGAAAATTTTTCACTGTCTCGGAATTCCGTGGAAACTTCCTCCCTTGCCCATTTTTTGATGCCGATTCTAGATATTGGTTGGTTCTTGAAAATTCATCCATCTGCTCTAAAAACGGCGCTCGTTCGTTTCTGGCCTTTTTTGGTCGGAAAGTACGAAAATTTTTCGCTGTCTCGGGATTGCGTCCAAACTTCCTCCCTTGCTCATTTTTGGATGCGGATTCTAGGTATTTTGTTGGTTTTTGAACATCTGCTCCAAAAATGGCTCCCGTTCGTTTCACGCCTTCTTTGGTCGGAAAGTACGAAAATTTTCACCATCTCAGAATTGTGTGGAATCTTCCTCCCTTGCTCATTTTTGGATGCGGATTCTAGATATATGTTTGGTTCTTGAAAATTCATCATCTGCTCAAAAAAGGCCCCCGTTCGTTTCAGGCCTTCTTTGGTCGGAAAGTAGCAAAATTTTTCCTTGTCTCGGAATTGCATGGAAACTTCCACCCTTACTCATTATTGGATGCGGATTCTAGATATTTGGTTGGTTCTTGAAAATTCATCCATCTGCTCCAAAAAAGGTGCCCGTTCATTCCTAGCCTTCTTTAGTCAGATAGTACGGAAACTCTTCATTGTCTCATAATTGCATGGAAACCTCCACCTTGCTCATTCTTGGATGCGGATTCTAGCTATTTGGTCTGTTCTTGAAAATTCATCCATCTGCTCCAAAATCGACGCCCGTTCATTTCCTGCCTTATTTGGCCGGAAAGTACGAAACTTTTTCACTCTCTCAGAATTGCGTTGAAACTTCCTCCCTTATTCATTTTTGGATGCGGATTCTAGATATTTGGTTGGTTCTTGAAAACTCGTCCATCTGCTCCAAAAACGGCGCCGGTTCGTTTCAATCCTTCTTTGGTCGGGAAGTACGAAAATTTTTCACTATCTCGGAATTGCGTGGAAATTTACTCCCTTGCTCATTTTTTGATGCAGGTTCTAGATATTTGGTTAGTTTATGAACATATGCTCCAAAAACGTCACCCGTTCGTTTCTGGCCTTCTTTGGTCTGAAATTACGAAAATTTTTCATTGTCTCGACATTGCGTCGAAACTTCCTCCCTTGCTCATTTTTGGATGCGGGTTCTAGATATTTGGTTGGTCCTTCAAAACCCATCCATCTGCTGAAAAAACGGTGCCAGTTCGTTTCCAGCCTACTTTGATCGGAAAGTACGAAAATTTTTCACTGTCTCGGAATTGCGTGGAAACTTCCTCCCTTGCTCATTCTTGGATGCGGATTCTAGATATTTGGTTCGTTTCTTAAAATTGATCCATCTGATCCAAAAACGGCGCCCGTTCGTTTCTGGCCTTCTTTGGTGTTAAAGTAGGAAAATTTTTCACTGTCTCGAATTGTGTGGAAACTCCCTCCCTTGCTCATTTTTGGATGCATATTCTAGATATTTGGTTAGATTTGTGAAAATTCATAGATTTGCTCCAAAAACAGCACCCACTCATTTCGTGCCTTCTTTTGTCGAGAAGTACGAAAATTTTTCACTGTCTTGGAATTGTGTGGAAACTCCCTCCCTTGCTCATTTTTGGATGCATATTCTAGATATTTGGTTAGATTTGTGAAAATTCATAGATTTGCTCCAAAAACAGCACCCACTCATTTCGTGCCTTCTTTTGTCGAGAAGTACGAAAATTTTTCACTGTCTTGGAATTGTGTGGAAACTCCCTCCCTTGCTCATTTTTGGATGCATATTCTAGATATTTGGTTAGATTTGTGAAAATTCATAGATTTGCTCCAAAAACAGCACCCACTCATTTCGTGCCTTCTTTTGTCGAGAAGTACGAAAATTTTTCACTGTCTTGGAATTGTGTGGAAACTCCCTCCCTTGCTCATTTTTGGATGCATATTCTAGATATTTGGTTAGATTTGTGAAAATTCATAGATTTGCTCCAAAAACAGCACCCACTCATTTCGTGCCTTCTTTTGTCGAGAAGTACGAAAATTTTTCACTGTCTTGGAATTGTGTGGAAACTCCCTCCCTTGCTCATTTTTGGATGCATATTCTAGATATTTGGTTAGATTTGTGAAAATTCATAGATTTGCTCCAAAAACAGCACCCACTCATTTCATGCCTTCTTTTGTCGAGAAGTACGAAAATTTTTCACTGTCTTGGAATTGCATGGAAACTTCCTCCCTTGCTCATTTTTGGATGTGGATTGTAGATAGTTGGTTAGTGTTTTCAAAACTCATCCATCTGCTCCAAAAACGACGCCCGTTCGTTTCCGGCCTTCTTTGGTCGGAAAGTGCGAAAATTTTTCGCTGTCTCGGAATTGGGTGGAAGCATCCTCCCTTATTCATTTTTGGATGCGGATTCTAGATATTTGGTTGGTTCTTGAAAATTCATCCATCTGCTCCAAAAAATGGCGCCCATTCGTTTCGGACCTTCTTTGGTCGGAAAGTACGAAAATTTTTTACTATCTCAGAATCAGTGGAAACATCCTCCCTTGCTCATTTTTGGAAGAGAATTCTAGATATTTTGTTATTTTCTGAAAATACATCCATATCCATCTGCCACAAAAATGGCACCCATTCGTTTTTGACCTTCTTTGGCCGGATAGTACGAAAATTTTTCACCATCACGGAATTGCATGGAAACTTCCTCCCTTGCCCATTTTTGATGCGGATTCTAGATATTTGGTTCGTTTCTGAAAATTCATCCATCCACTCCGAAAAGGGAGCCCGTTCGTTTCTGGCCTTCTTTGGGCGGAAAGTTCAAAAATTTTTCACTGTCTCGAAATTACATGGGAACTCACTCCCTTTTACTCATTTTTGGATGCGGTTTCTAGATATTTGGTTATTTTCATAAAATTCATCCATCTGCTCCAAAAACGGCGCCCGTTCGTGTCAGGCCTTCTTTGGTCGGAAAGTACGAAAATTTCTCACTTCCTCAGAATTGCGTGGAAACTTCCCCCTTGCTCATTTTTGGTTGGGGATTTGAGATATTTGATTAGTTTTGAAAATTCATCCATCTGCTCCAAAAACGGCGCGCGCTCGTTTCTGGCCTTCTTCGGTCGTAAAGTACGAAAATTTTTTACCGTCTCAGAATTGCGTTAAAACTTCCTCCCTTGCGCATTTTTCAATACGGATTCCAGATATTTGGTTAGTTTTTGAAAATTCATCCATCTGCTCCTAAAACGGCGCCCGCCCGTTTCCGCCCTTCCTTGGTCGAAAAGTACAAAAATTTTACTGTCTCGTAATTGCGTGGAAACTTCCTCCGTTGCACACTTTTCGAAGCAGATTCAAGATATTTGGTTAGTTTTTGAAAATTCATCCATCGGCTCCAAAAACAGCGCCCGCCCGTTTCTGACCTTCTTTTGTTGGAAAGTACGAAAAATTTTCACTGTCCCATAATTGCGTGGAAACTTCCTCCCTTGCTAATTTTTGGATGCGGATTCCAAATGTTTGGTTAGTTTTTGAAAATTCGCCCATCTCCTCCAAAAAGGCGCCCGCTCGTTTCCGGCCTTCTTTGGTCGGAAAGTACGGAAATTTTTCACTATCTCGGAAAGTACGAAAATTCATCTATCTGCTCCAAAAACGGCGCCAGCTCGTTTCTGGCCTTCTTTGGTGGAAAATTAGGAAAAATTTTCAATTTCTAAGAATAGCGTGGAAACTTCCGCCCTTGTCCATTTTTGGATGTGGATTCTAGATATTTGGTTAGTTTCGAAAATTCATCCATCTGCTCCAAAAACGGTGCCAGCTCGTTCCAGGCCTTCTTTGCTCGGAAAGTACGAAAATTTTTCTCTGTCTGGCTTCTTTGTCGGAAAGTACGAAAACTTTTACTGTCTCGAAATTGTGTGGAAAGTTCCTCCCCTGCTCATTTTTTGATGCAGATTCCTGATATTTTTTTAGTTTTTGAAAATTCATCAATCTGCTCCAAAATGGCGCCCGCTCGTTTCTGGCCTACTTCGGTCGGAAAGTACGAAAATTTTTCACTTTCTCAGTATTGCATGGAAACTTCCTCCCTTGCTCATTTTTGGATGCGAATTCAAGATATTATGTTAGTTTTGAAAATTCATACATCTGCTCCAAAAAGGCGCCTGCTCGTTTTTGGCCTTCTTTGGTCAGAAAGTACGAAAATTTTTCACTCTCTCGGAATTGCGTGTAAACTTGCTCAATTGCTCATTTTTGGATGCGGATTCTAGATATTTAGTTAGTTTTTGAAAATTCATCCATCTCCTCCAAAAACGGCGCCCGCTCGTTTCAGGCCTTCTTTGGTTTGAACGTACGAAAATTATTCACTGTCTCGGAATTGCGTGGAAACTGCCTCCCTTGCTCATTTTTGGATGCAGATTTGAGATATTTGGTTAGTTTTGAAAATTCATCCATCTGCTTCAAAAACAGCGTCCGCTCGTTTTCTAGCCTTTGGCCGGAAAGTACGAAAAATTTTCACTGTCTTGGAATTCGTGGAAACTTCCTCTTTTGGTCATTTTTGGATGGGGAATCCAGATAGTTGTATAGTTTTTGAAAATTCATCCATATGCTCCAAAAAAGGCGCTAGCTCTTTTCTGGCCTTTTTTAGCCGAAAAGTACAAAAATTTTTCACTGTCTCAGAATTGCGTTGAAACTTCCCCTCTTGCTAATTATTGGACGGGGATTCCAGATATATTTTTTCATCTTTGAAAATTCATCCATATGCTCCAATACGGAAATTTTTGGATGCGGATTCAAGATATTTGGTTAGTTTTGAAAATACGGAAATTTTTCACTTTCTCTGAATTGCGTAGAAACTTCCTCCCTTGCTCATTTTTGGATGCGGATTCAAGATATTTGGTTAGTTTTGAAAATTCATCCATCTGCTCCAAAAAGGCGCCCGCTCATTTCTGGCCTTATTTGGTCCGAAATTATGAAAATTTTTCACTCTCTCGGAATTTCATAGAAACTTGCTCTCTTGCTAATTATTGGACGTGGATTCCAGATATATTTTTTAGTTTTTGAAAATTCGTCCATATGTTCCAAAAAAGGCGCCCGCTCTTTTCTGGCCTTCTTTGGTCCGAAAGTACGAAAATTTTTCACTCTCTCGGAATTGCATGGAAACTTGCTCAATTGCTCATTTTTGCATGCGGATTCGAGATATTTTGTTAGTTTTTTAAAATTCATCATCTACTCCAAAAACGGCGCCCGCTCGTTTCTGGCCTTCTTTGGTAGGACAGTACGAAAATTTTTCACTGTCTCGGAATTGCGCGGAAACTTCCTCGCTTGCTAATTATTTGACGGGGATTCCAGATATATTTTTTAGTTATTGAAAATTGATCCGTATGCTCCAAGAAAGGCGCCCGCTCGTTTCTGGCCTTCTTTGGTCCGAAAGTGCGAAAATTTTTCACTCTCTCAGAATTGCATGGAAACTTGCTCAATTGCTCATTTTTGCATGCGGATTCTAGATATTTAGTTAGTTTTTTAAAATTCATCAATCTACTCCAAAAACGGTGCCCGGTCGTTTCTGGCCTTCTTTGGTTGGACAGTACGAAAATTTTTCACTGTCTCGGAATTGAGTAGAAACTTCGTCCTTTGCTCATTTTTGGATGCGGATTCTAGATATTTGATTAATTCTTGAAAATTCATCAATCTGCTCGAAAAACGGCGCATGTTCGTTTCTAGGCTTCTTTCTCGGAAAGTACGCAAATTTGTCACTGTCTCGGAATTGCGTGGAAACTTCCTCCCCTACTCATTTTTGGTTTAGGATTCGAGATATTTGATTAGTTTTGAAAATTCATCCATCTGCTCTAAAAACGGGGCCCGCTCATTTCTGGCTGTCTTTGGTAGGAAAGTACGAAAATTTTTCACTTTGTCAGAATTGCGTGGAAACTTCCTCCCGTGGACATTTTTGGATGCGGATTCTGGATAGTTGGTTAGTTTTTTAAAATTCATCCATCTGCTCCAAAAATGGCACCCGCTCGTTTCTGGCCCTCTTTGGTCGGAAAGTAAGAAAATTTTGTACTGTCTCAGAATTGTGTGTAAATTTCCTCCCTTGCTCATTTTTCGATGCGGATTCTAGATACTTGGTTAGTTTTTGAAAATTCATCCATCTGCTGCAAAACCGGCGCCCGCTCACTTCTGGCCTTCTTTGGTCGGAAAGTATGAAAATTTTTCACTGTCTCGAAATTGAGTGGAAACTTCCTCCTGTGCTAATTTTTGGGTGCGGATTCAAGATATTTGGTTATTTTTTGAAAATGCATCAATCTGCTTGAAGAACGGCGCCCGCTCGTTTCTGGCCTTCTATAGTTGGAAAGTACGAAAATTTTTCACTTTCTCGGAATTGCAAGGAAACTTCCTCCCCTACTCATTTTTGGATGCGGATTCTAGATATTTTGTTAGTTTTTTAAAATCCATCCATCTGCTCCAAAAACGGCGCCCGCTCGTTTCTGGCCTTTTTTTGTCGAAAACTAGGAAAATTTTTCACTGTCTCGGAATTGCGTGGAAACTTCCTCCCCTGCTCATTTTTTGATGTGGATTCTAGATATCTTTTTAGTTTTTGAAAATTATCCATCTGCTCCAAAAACGGTGCCCGCTCGTTTGTGGCCTTCTTTGGTCAGAAGGCACGAAAATTTTTCACTTTCTCGAAATTGCGAGCAAACTTCTACCCTTGCTCATTTTTGGATGCGGATTCTAGATATTTGGTTAGTTTTTTAAAATTCATCCATCTGCTCCAAGAACGGCGCCCGCTTGTTTCTGGCCTTCTTTGGTAGGAAAGTACGAAATTTTTCACTGTTTCAGAATTGTGTGGAAACTTCCTGCCTTGATCATTTTTCGATGCAGTTTCTAGATATGTCGTTAGTTTTTTGACAATTCATCCATCTGTTCCAACAACAGCGCCCGCTTGTTTCTGGCCTTCTGTGGTCGAAAAGTATGAAAATTTTTCACTGTCTCGAGATTGCGTGAAACTCCCTCCCTTGCTCATTTTTTGATGCGGGTTCTAGATAGTTGGATAGTTTTTGAGAATTCATCCTTCTGCTCCAAAAACGGCACCCACTCGTTTCTGGTCGGAAAATACGAAAATTTTTCACCGTCTCAGAATTGCGTGGAAACTTCCTCCCTTGCTAATTATTGAATGGGGATTCCAGATATTTTTTTTAGTTTTTGAAAATTCATCCATCTGCTCCAAAAACGCTGCCCGCTCATTTCTGGCCTTCTTTTGTCGGAAAGTACGAAATTTTTCACTATCTCGGAATTGCGTGGAAACTTCCACCCCTCCTCATTTTTTGATGCGTATTCTAGATATTTTATTAGTTTTTGAAAATTCATCCATCTGCTCCAAAAAGCCCGCTCGTTTTTGGCCGTCTTTGGTAGGAAAGTACGAAAATTTTTCACTGTCTGAGAATTGTGTGAAACTTCCTCCCTTGCTCATTTTTTGATGCGGATTCTAGATAGTTGGATAGTTTTTAAAATTCATCCATTTGCTCCAAAAACGGCGCCCGCTCGTTTCTGCCTTCTTTGGCCGTAAAGTACGAAAATTTTTCACTGTCTCAAAATTGCGTGAAAACTTCCTCCATTGCTCATTTTTGGATGCAGATTCTAGATATTTGGATAGTTTTTCGAAATTCATCCATCTGCTCCAAAAAGGGTGCCCGATCGTTTCTGGCATTCTTTTGTCGGAAAGTACGAAAATTTTTCACTGTCTCAGAATTGCGTGGAAACTTCCTCCATTGCTCATTTTTGGATGCGGATTCTAGATACTTGGTTTGATTTTAAAAGTTCATCCATCTGCTTCAAAAACGACGCCCTCTCATTTCTGGACTTCTTTGGTCGGAAAGTACGAAAATTTTTCACTGTCTCGAAATTGCGTGGAAACTTCCTCCCGTGCTAGTTTTTGGATGCGGATTTTAGATATTTGTTTAGTTTTTGAAAATTCATCAATCTGCTCGAAAAACGGCGCATTCTCGTTTCTGGGCTTCTTTCTCGGAAAGTACGAAAATTTTTCACTGTCTCGGAATTGCGTGGAAACTTCCTCCCCTGCTCATTTTTTGATGTGGATTCTAGATATTTTTTTTAGTTTTTGAAAATTCATCAATCTGCTCCAAAAACGTGGCCCGCTTGTTTCTAGCCGTCTTTGGTAGGAAAGTACGAAAATTTTTCACTGTCTCAAAATTGCGTGAAACTTCCTCCGTTGCTCATTTTTGGATGCGGATTCTAGATAGTTGGTTAGTTTTGAAAATTCATCTATATTCTCCAAAAATGGCGCCCCCTCGTTTCTGGCCTTCTTTTGACTGAAAGTACGAAAATTTTTCAATATCTCACAATTGCGTGGAAACTTCCTGCTGTGCTCATTTTTGGATGCGGATTCTAGATATTTTGGTTAGTTTTTTAAAATTCATCCCTCTGCTCGAAAAACGGCGCCCGCTCATTTCTGGGCTTCTTTGTCGGAAAGTACAAAAATTGTTCACTGTCTCAGAATTATGTGGAAACTTCCTCCCTTGCACATTTTTGGATGCGTATTCCAGATAATTGGTTAGTTATTGAAAATTCATCCATCTCCTCCAAAGATGGCGCCCGCTCGTTTCTGGCCTTCTTTGGTCGGAATGTACGAAAATTCTTGACTGTCTCAGAATTGCGTTAAACTTCTTCCCTTGCCATTTTCAGATGCGGATTCTAGATAGTTGGATAGTTTTTGAAAATTCATCCAACTTTTCCAAAAAAGGGCGCCCGCTCGTTTCTAGGCTTCTTTGTCAGAAAGTACGAAAATTTTTCACTGTCTCGGAAATGCGTGGAAACTTCCGCCACAGCTCATTTTTCGATGCGGTTTCTTGATATTTTTTTAGCTTTTGAAAATTCATCCATCTGCTCCAAAAAATAGCGCCCGCTCGTTTCTGGCCTTCATCGGTCGGAAAGTACGAAAATTTTTCACTTTCTCGAAATTGCATGGAAACTTCCTCCGTTGCTCATTTTTGGATCCAAAATTCATCCATTTGCTCCAAAAGATGACCCCCGCTCTTTTCTGGCCTTCTTTGGTCGGAAAGTACGGAAATTTTTCACTGTCTCGGAATTGCGTGGAAACTTCCTCCCTTGCTCATTTTTGGATGCGGATTCTAGATACTTGGTTATTTTTTGAAAATACATCCATCTGCTCCAAAAAGGGGACCGCTCGTTTCTCGCCTTCTTTGGTCGGAAAGTGCGAAAATTTTTCCCTGTCTCGGAATTGCGTTGAAACTTCCTCCCTTGCTCATTTTTGGATGCGGATTAAAGATACTTGGTTGGTTTTTGAAAATTCACCCATCTGCTCCAAAAAGGGCGCCCGCTCGTTTCTGGCCTTCTTTGATCGAAAAATACGAAAATTTTTCACTGCCTCGGAATTGCGTGAAAGCTTCCTCCCTCGCTCATTTTTGGATGCTGGTTCTAGATATTTTGTTAGTTTTTTTGAAATTCATCCATTTGCTCCAAAAACAGCGCTTGCCCGTTTCTGGCCTTCTTTGATCGAAACATACGAAAATTTTTCACTGCCTCCGAATTGCGTGAAAGCGTCTTCCCTCGCTCATTTTTGGATGCGGGTTCTAGATATTTGGTTAGTTTTTTGAAATTCATCCATCTGCTCTAAAAACGGCGCCCGCTCTTTTCTGGGCTTCTTTGGTCGGAAAGTACAAAAATTTTTCACTGCCACTGACCTTAGATATTTGGTTAGGTTTTGAAAATTCATCCCTTTGCTAAAAAAAAAGGCCCCTCTCATTTCTGTCCTTCCTTTATGGGAAAGTACGAAAATTTTTCTCTATCTCTGAATTGAGTGGAAACTTCCTCCCTTGCTCATTTTTGGATGCGGATTCTAGATAGTTGGTTCGTTTTTGAAAATTCAACCGCCTGCTCCAAAAACGGCGCCCTCTCTTTTCTGGCCTTCTTTGGTCGGAATGTTCAAAAAATTTTCACTGTCTCTAAATTGTACGGATACTTCCTCCCTTGCTCAAATTTGGATGCGGATTCTAGATACTTGGTTAGGTTTTCAAATTTCATCCATGTGCTCCAATAAGGGCGCCCGCTCGTTTCTGGCCTTCTTTGGTCGGAAAGTAGGAAAATTTTTCACTGTCTCGGAATTACGTGGAACTTGCCTCCCTTGCACACTTTTGGCTGCGGATTCTAGATATAATGTTAGTTTTTGAAAATTCATCCATCTGCTCCAAAAATGGCGGCCATTTGTTTCTGGCCTTCTTTGGTAGGAAAGTACGAAAAATTTTCACTGTCTCTGAATTGCGTGGAAACTTCCTCCCTTGTTCATTTTTGAATGCGGATTCTAGAGATTTGGTTAGTTTTTGAAAATTCATCCATCTGCTCCAAAAACATAGCCCGTTTCTGGTCTTCTTTAGTCGGAAAGTACGAAAATTTTCACTCTCTTGGAATTGCGTGCAAACTTCCTCCCTTGCTCATTTTTGCATGCGGATTCGAGATATTTGATTAATTTTTGAAAATTCATCCATCTGCTCCAAAAACGTAGCCCGTTTCTGGTCTTTTTTTGTCGGAAAGTACGAAAATTTTCACTCTTCTAGGAATTGCGTGCAAACTTCCTCCCTTGCTCATTTTTGCATGCGGATTCGAGATATTCGGTTAGTTTTTGAAAATTCAATCATCCGGTCCAAAAACAGCTCCCGTATATTTCTCGCCGTCTTTGGTCGGAAAGTGCGAAAATTTTTCACTGTCTCGGAATTGTGTGAAAACTTCCTCCCTTGTTCATTTTTGTATGCGGATTCAATATATTTCGTTAGTTTTTTAAAATTCATCCATCAACTCCAAAAAGGCGCTCGTTCGTTTCTGGCCTTCTTTTGTCAGAAAGTACGAATATTTTTCACCGTCTCGGAATTGCGTGGAAACTTCCTCCCTCGCTCATTTTTGGATGCGGGTTCTAGATATTTGGTTAGTTTTTTTTTTGAAATTCATCCATCTGCTCCAAAAAGGCGTCCGCTCATTTCTGTCCTTCCTTTGTAGGAAAGTACGAAAATTATTCACTGTCTCTGAATTGCGTGGAAACTTCCTCGCTTGCTCATTTTTGGATGCGGATTCTAGTTACTTGGTTAGTTTCAGAAAATTCATCCACCTGCTCCAAAAACATGGCCCGCTCATTTCTGCCCTTCTTTGATCGAAAAGTTCAATAATTTTTCAGTGTCTCTGAATTGCGCGGATACTTCCTCCCTTGCTCAATTTTGGTTGCGGATTCTAGAAAGTTGGTTTGTTTTTGAAAATTTATCCATCTGCTCCAAACAGCGCCCGTTCGTTTCTGGCCTTCTTTGGTTGCAAAGTACGAAAATTTTTCACTGTCTCTGAATTGCGTGGAAACTTCCTCCCTTGTTCATTTTTGGATGCAGATTCTAGTGATTTGGTTAGTTTTTGAAAACTTATCCATCTGATCCAAAAACGGAGCCCGTTCGTTTCTGGCCTTCATTGGTCCGAAAGTACGAAAATTTTCACTATCTAGGAATTGCGTGCAAACTTCCTCCCTTGCTCATTTTTTCATGCGGATTCTAGATAAAATTCAATCATCTGCTCCAAAAACGGCGCCCGCTCGTTTCTGGCCTTCTTTGGTCGAAAAGTTCAAAAAAATTTCACAGTCTCTGAATTGTGCAGATACTTCCTCCCATGCTCAATTTTGGATGCGGATTCTAGATATTTGGATAGTTTTTGAAAATTCATCTATCTGCTCCAAAAACGGCGCCCGCTCGTTTCTGGCCTTCTTTGATTGGAAAGTACAAAATTTTTTCACTACCTCGGAATTGCGTGGAAGCTTCCTCCCTCGCTCATTTTTGGATGCGGGTTCTAGATATTTGGTTCATTGGTCGGAAAGTATGAAAATTTTTCACTATCTCGGAATTACGTGGAACTTGCCTCCCTTGTATATTTTTGGCTGCCGATTCTAGAGATTTGTTTAGTTATTTAAAATTCATCCATCGGCACCAAAAACGGAGCCCGTTCGTTTCTGGCCTTCTTTGGTCGGAAAGTATGAAAATTTTCACTGTCTAGGAATTGCGTGCAAACTTCCTCCCTTGCTCATTTTTGCATGCGGATTCTAGAGATTTAGTTAGTTTTTGAATATTCATCCATCCGCTCCAAAAACGGCTCCCGTACTTTTCTGGCCATCTTTGTTCGGAAAGTACGAAAATTTTTCACTGTCTCGGAATTGGGTGAAAATTTCCTCCCTTGTTCATTTTTGTATGCGGATTCAAGATACTTGGTTAGTTTTTGAAAATTCATCCATCAGCTCCAAAAAGGCACCCGTTCGTTTCTGGCCTTCTTTGGTCAGAAAGTACAAAAATTTCACTGTCTCGGAATTGCGTGGAACTACCTCCCTCGCTCATTTTTGGATGCGGGTTCTAGATATTTAGTTAGTATTTTGAAATTCATCCATTTGCTCCAAAAATGGTGCCCGCTCTTTTCTGGGCTTCTTTTGTCGGAAAGTACAAAAATTTTTCACTGTCACTGACTCTAGATATTTGGATAGTTTTTGAAAATTCATCCATTTGCTCCGAAAAAGGCCCCCACTCATTTATGTCCTTCCTTTGTCGGAAAGTATGAAAATTTTTCACTGTCTCTGAATTGTGTGGAAACTTGCTCCCTGGCTCATTTTTTAATGCAGATTCTAGATAGTTGGTTAGTTTTTGAAAATTCATCCGTATGCACTAAAAATCGCGCCCGTTCGTTTCCGGCCTTCTTTGGTAGGGAAGTACAAAAATTTTTCACCGTCTCGGAATTGCGTGGAAACTTCATCCCTCGTACATTTTTGGATGCGGGTTCTAGATATTTGGTTAGTTTTTTGAAATTCATCCATTTGCTCCAAAAATGACGCCCGCTCGTTTCTGGCCTTCTTTGGTCGGAAAGTTCAAAAATTTTTCACTGTCTCAAAATTGCGCGGATACTTCCTCCCTTGCTCAATTTTGGATGCAGATTCTAGATACTTGGTTAGTTTTTGAAATTTCATCCATGTGCTCCAAAAACGGCGCCCGCTCGTTTCTGGCCTTCTTTGGTAAGAAAATATGAAAATTTATCAGTGTCTTGGAATTACGTGGAACTTGTCTCCCTTGCACATTTTTGGCTGCGGATTCTAGGTATTTGGTTTGTTTTTGAAAATTCATCCATCTGCTCCAAAAATGGCCCCCGTTCGTTTCTGGCCTTCTTTGGTTGGAAAGTACGAAAATTTTTCACCGTCTCGGAATTGCGTGGAAACTTCCTCCCTTGCTGATTTTTGAATGCAGATTCTAGAGATTTGCTTAGTTTTTGAAAATTCACCCATCTACTCCAAAAGGCACCTGTTCGTTTTTGGCCTTCTTTAGTCGAAAAGTACGAAAATTTTTCACTGTCTCAGAATTGCGTGGAAACTTCCTCCTTTCCTCATTTTTTGATGCGGATTCAAGATATTTGGTTTATTTTTGAAAATTCATGCATCTGCTCCAAAAAAGGCGCCCTTTCGTTTCTGGCCTTCTTTGGTCGAAAGTAGGAAAATTTTTCACTGTTACGGAATTGTGTGGGAACTTCCTCACTTGCCCATTTTTGAATACGGATTCAAGATATTTGGTTGGTTTTTGAAAATTCATCCATCTGCTCCAAAAATGGCGCCCGTTCGTTTCAAACCTTCCCTGGTCAGAAAATAGGAAAATTTTTCATTGTCTCAGAATTGCGTGGGAACTTCCTCCCATGTTCATTTTTGAATGCGGATTCTAGATTTTTTGGTTTGTTTTTTCAAATTCATCCATCTCCTCTAAAAACGTCGACCATTTGTTTATGGCCTTCTTTGGTCGGAAAGTACGAAAACTTTTCACTGTCGCGGTATTGCATGGAAACTTCCTCCCTTGTTCATTTTTTTTATGCGGATTCTAGATATTTGGTTAGTTTTTGAAAATTCATCCATCTGCTCTAAAAACAGCGCCCGTTCGTTTCTGGCCATCTTTGGTCGGGAAGTATGAAAATTTTTCACCGTCTCGGAATTGCGTGGAAACTTCCTCCCTTGCTCATTTCTTTATGCGGATTCTAGATATTTTGTTACTTTTTGAAAATTCATCCATTTGCTCCAAAAATGGTGCCCATTCGTTTCTGGCCTTCTTTGGTCGGAAAGTACGCAAATTTTTCAGTGTCTTCGAATTGCGTTGAAACTTCCTCCCTGGCTCATTTTTCATTGTGGATTCTAGATATTTCCTTAATTTTTGAAAATTCATGCATCTGCTCCAAAAACGGCGCCCTTTCGTTTCTGGCTTTCTTTGGTCGGAAAGTACGAAAATTTTCACCGTCTAGGAATTGCGTGGAAACTTCCTCCCTTCCTCATTTTTGGAAGCGGATTCTAGATATTTGGTTAGTTTTTGAAAACTGATCCATCCGCTCCAAAAAGGTGCCTGTTTGTCTTTGGCCTTCTTCGATCGGAAAGTACTAAAATATTTCATTATCTTAGAATTGCGTGGAAACTTCCTCCCTTGATCATTTTTGGATTCGGATTCTAGATATTTGGTTAGTTTTTCAAAATTCATCAATCAGCTCCAAAAACGGCGCCCGTTCGTTTCTGGCCTTCTTTGGTCTGAAAGTCCACAAACTTTTCAGTGTCTCGAAATTGCGTGGAAACATCTTCCCTCACTCATTTTTGAATGCGGATTCTAGATATTTCGTTAGTTTTTGAAATTTCATCCATCTGCTTAAAAAACGGTGCCCGTTCGTTCCTGGCCTTCTTTAGTCGGAAAGTACGAAAATTTTTCACTGTCTTTGAATTGCGTGGTAACTTCCTAGCCGTTGCTCATTTTTTAATGTTGATTCTAGATATCTGGTTAGTTTTTGAAAATTCGTCCATCCGTTCCAAAACGGCGCCCATACGTTTCTGGCCATCTTTGGTAGGAATGTATGAAAATTTTTTACTGTCTAGAAATTACGTGAAAACATCCTCCCTTGCTCATTTTTTCATGCGGATTCTTGATATTTTTTGTTCATTTTTGAAAATTCATCCATCAGCTCCAAAAAGGCGCCCGTTCATTTCTGGCCTTCTTTGTTGGGAAAGTACGAAAATTTTTCACCGTCTCGGAATTCTGTGGAAACTTCCTCCCTGGCTCATTTTGAATGCGGATTCTATATATTTCGTTAGTTTTTGAAATTCATCCATCTGCTCCAAAAACGGTGCCCCTTCGTTTCTGGCCTTCGTTGGTCGTAAAGTACGAAAATTTTCACTGTCTAGGAATTGCATGGAAACTTCCTCCCTTGCTCATTTTTGGAAGCGGATTCTAGATATTTGGTTAGTGTTTGAAAACTGATCCATCCGCTACAAAAAGGCGCCCGTTCGTCTTTGGCCTTCTTTGGTCGGAAAGAATGAAAATTTTTCACTATCTCAGAATTGCGTGGAAACTTCCTCCCTTGATCATTTTTGGATTCGGATTCTAGATATTTGGTTTGTTTTTGAAAATTTATCCATCTGCTCCAAACAGCGCCCATTCGTTTCTGGCCTTCTTTGTTTGGAAAGTACGAAAAATTTTCACTGCTCTGAATTGCGTGGAAACTTCCTCCCTTGCTTATTTTTAGTTAGTTTTTGAAAATTCATCAATCTGCTCCAAAAACGACGCCCGTTTGTTTCTAACCTTCTTTGGTCGGAAAATACGAAAATTTTTTCACCGTCTCAGAATTCTGTGGAAACTTCCTCCCGGGCTCATTTTTGAATGCGGATTCTATATATTTCGTTAGTTTTGAAAATTCATCCATCTGCTCCAAAAACGGCGCCCATTCGTTTCTGGCCTTCATTGGTCGGAAAGTATGAAAATTTGCACTGTCTAGGAATTGCGCGAAAACTTTCTCCCTTGCTCATTTTTGGAAGCAGATTCTAGATATTTGGTTAGCTTTTGAAAAATGATCCATCCGCTCCAAAAAGGCGCCCGTTCGCCTTTGGCCTTCTTCGGTCGGAAAATACTAAAATATTTCACGATCTCAGAATTGCGTGGAAACTTCCTCCCTTGATCATTTTTGGATTCGGATTCTAGATATTTGGTTAGTTTTTCAAAATTCATCAATCGGCTCCAAAAAGGGCGCCCGTTCTTTTTTGGCCTCTTTGGTCGGAAAGTACGAAAAGTTTTTACTATCTTTAAATTGCGTGGAAACTTCCTAGCCGTTGCTCATTTTCGAATGTTGATTTTAGATATTTGGTTAGTTTTTGAAAATTCGTCCATCCGTTCCAAAAACGGCGCCCGTACATTTCTGGCCATCTTTGGTCGGAATGTACGAAAATTTTTTACTGTCTAGGAATTGCGTGAAAACATCCTCCCTTGCTCATTTTTTCATGTGGATTCTTGATATATTTTGTTCGTTTTTAAAAATTCATCCATCAGCTCTAAAAAGGTGCCCGTTCGTTTCTGGCCTTATTTGTTTGGAAAGACCGAATTTCAACAATTATTTTTGGTCAACCATTTGACTTTTTGGTTGCATATAGATGATGGCCAAACAGTAGTTTTCTTAACTGATTACAAGAATGCTAATATCACAATTCCTCAGACAATTATGTGGAAAGACATTGACCTTCCTGTAGATTGGCAACTTGATTAAGCTTCTGAGCCTACCCCAAGACCTGTGCCTCAGGTTAGTAGAATAACTCAGGACCCAAATGGAACTGTTCATGTTTCCTTTGACAGATCAAGACAGTCTTTTTCTCAAACCTCTAGATCTTCATATGAAGATTTTCGAACTACTATGAGTGAGTTACCGAGACACTCTTGTTCCTCGATACCTCGATTTCTTCCTTCGGTCATTTATGTCCCTCCTGCTGAAACACTTGTAGTTAATCCTTTCCCTACTACAATTTCCATCCAAGGTGTGGATAACACCCCGAACATAGCTCAAACAACATATCAAAGGGAAGATGATGATCTCACGATCGATTCTCCAACTCAATCTGATATGAATGGTGAACCCAGAAACATTTCAGTAATTAAAAATCATTTTGAAATTGACAAACCAGGTCTTCGAAAACAATTTTATTCTCAAGAAAATATTTTACGAAGAAAATGGTTTAACGAAAATTTTCAAGGAGATCTTAGGAACCAAGTTCAAACTCAATTTTATGAATTTTTGGAAATTCATGAAATAAATATTCCTTTTTTCAGTTGGTTCCAAATTTATGCCCATAAACATAATCTAAACTATCCTTTTTTTTACAAATATTAATGTTGCTAAAAGAGATTGGAAAACTCCTTCAAAAGAAATAATCTCTTCAGCCTTCCCTCCTTCTATCCCAGTCCAAATTCCTAAACTTATAGATGATAAAGGCCATCCTATTGTCGCTGCTCCTTTCAAATTTAAAAATATTGAACAAGAAGTCGATCCTAGAGATATTAAAAACATTATCGAGCAAAACAATTACACTAACAATACCTCCAAATCATTGGCGATCATATCAGCCACACTCCCTCAACCTCACAATCTTCTCCATCCCCAACAAAACACACCACTAATATTCAAACACC
>JANTPZ010144471.1:74032-84311 GCA_025593235.1 Vachellia pachyceras | reverse complement strand
TATTTACATGTTGAATTCTAACATGTGAAAAATGTGTGGAGAATTCTAGAATGGCTAAGTATATACAAGAGAACTCTAGAGAGTTCTAGGGTTCTCTGGAGCAGACCGTGACATCCTCCCCCACCTATCCTGGCGACGTCCTCGTTGCCTTCTTCTCCTCATAAGCCTGGATCTGGTCCCGGAATTGCCACAAATGTGAAATGGGCTCCCAGCTTGCTTCACTTTCAGGAAGTCCCTTCCACTTGACAAGAAGCTCATGAACTGCGGGTTGGTTAGTGCGTCGTACCTTCCGATCAGCAAGGATCTCCTCGACTTGTTTGTCGTGTTGAACCTTGATGCTCATTGGTGCACGCTGGGAGATGCTCCTGCCCGGATCTGAGGGATCACCATGATAAGGCTTGAGAAGACTTACATGGAAGACCGGGTGATACTTGATTCCGGCAGGCAGCTCCACTTTGTAGGCTTGGGTCCCGATCTTCTTGAGAATGGGGAATGGACCTTCATATCTCCTGAGGAGACCCCTATGCCTAACCTCCAACCTTGCATGGGCGTACATTTTGACAAGGACAAGGTCTCCGACCTGGAATTCCCTTGGACGCCTCTTCTTGTCGGCCCATTTCTTCATCTTCTTGGAGGCTTTCTCCAAGTAGGCCCGAGCAATATCAGCTTGATCATTCCAGTCCTTTGCAAACTTGTATGCAGGAGGACTGGGGCCTTTGTACCCTGTGGCAATTGCACTAGGGGTTAAGGGTTGTTGGCCCATGACGGCTTCAAACGGACTTCGCCCGGTGGGCTCACTTCTTTGGAGATTGTAAGAGAATTAGGCTACATCCAGCAACTTTGCCCAATCTCGGTGGTTGGCACTCACATAGTGCCTTAAATATATCTCTAGAAGAGCATTCACCCTCTCAGTCTGCCCATCAGTTTGAGGGTGAAAACTTGTGGAGAAGTTGAGCTCAGAACCCATGAGCTTAAACAACTCCGTCTAGAACCTCCCTGTGAAGCGAGTATCTCGATCACTAATTATCGAACGAGGCAGCCCCCAATACTTAACAATATGTTTGAAGAATAACTGGGCTGTCTGCTCGGCAGAACACTCCTTGGGAGCAGGAATAAAGGTGGCATACTTGGAGTATCAATTCACCACCACAATGATCCAGTTAAAACCTTCACTCGTGGGGAGGCCCACGATGAAGTCCATAGAAATGCTCTCCCGAGGACGCTCAGAAATGGGGAGAGGCTGTAGTAATCCGGCGGGCGTTGCTTGTTCTACCTTGTCTTGCTGGCACACAAGACAAGTCTTCACATAGGCCCCAACATCATCCTTCATCTGAGGCTAATAGTAGGATTCTCCTACAAGTGCCAGCGTGCGGTGTAGACCAGGATGTCCTGCCCATTTGCTATCATGACATTCCTTCATCACCTCTCTTCGAAGGTTGTCATGAGAAGGCACATAGATACGCTGGCCTTTTGTGAGAAGTAGTCCATCCTCGACCCAAAACTTTTGGGTCTTGCCTTCCTCCACAAGGCTAAGGATGGATCGGGCTATCTTGTCATGCTTCAGCCCGTCTTTAATACGCTCCCTCAAATTGCTCTGGGGTCGACAGATGCTAGCAAGGGTGCTCTTGCGACTCAAGGCATCGGCTACCAGATTTGCCTTGCCGGGCTTGTACTCCATGACATACTCAAACTCCGCAAGGAAATCCTGCCATCGTGCCTGCTTGGGAGTAAGTTTCTTCTGGGTCTGGAAGTAGCTGGTGGCTACATTGTCCGTTTTGATCACAAACTTGCTCCCAAGTAAGTAGTGCCTCCAAGTTGGAAGGCAATGAACTACCGCGGTCATCTCTTTTTCTTGGACCGTGTACCGCTTCTCTATATCATTAAGCTTCCGGCTTTCGAAGGCAATGGGGTGTCCTTCTTGCATTAAGACTCCCCCAATAGCAAAGTCGGAGGCATCGGTGTGTAGCTCGAATGATTTGTTGAGATCAGGTAGAGCAAGTACAGGCTCTTCAGTCACAGCTTTCTTTAGAGTTTCAAAAGCCTGTTGGCACTTGGGGCTCCAGTTCCATCCCTGCTTCTTCTTCAACAAATCTGTGAGTGGAGCGGCCACAGAAGAATACCCTTGGATGAACTGGCGATAGTAGTTCACTAAGCCAAGGAAGGATCTCAACTTGGTGACCTTGGTGGGAGGCTCCCACTCAAGGATGGCTTGCACTTTAGCTGAATCCATGCGAAGTTTTCCCTTGCCAATTATGTGTCCCAAGAAAGGTACTTCTTCTTGGGCGAATGAGCACTTCTCCTTCTTAATGTAGAGCTCATGGTCCCTCAATGTAGAGAACACTTGTCTCAAGTGTTCTACATGTTCCTCTAAGGTCTTGCTGTAGATAACAATATCATCAAGATAAACCACAACAAAGCGATCGAGGAACGGAGCAAGTACCTTATTCATGAGGGTACAGAATGTGGCCGGTGCATTTGTGAGACCAAAGGGCATGACCAAAAATTCATATGATCCGTATCGGGTTACGCATGCCGTCTTTGGCTCGTCCCCTTCGGCTATACGGACTTGGTAATATCCACTCCTCAAATCGAGTTTAGTGAAGTACCTGGCATCTCCAAGTTGATCGAAGAGATCATCGATCCGAGGAATGGGGTACTTGTTCTTGATAGTAATCTTGTTCAGTGCTCGATAGTTAATGCACAGACGAAGGGAACCATCATGCTTCTTCTGAAAGAGAACCGGTGCACCATAAGGTGACTTTGAGGGACGAATGTACCCCGCGTCAAGTAGCTCCTTCAACTGTCTCCGGAGCTCTTCTAACTCTGGAGGTGCCATGCGGTAAGGAGCGAATGCAGGTGGTTTAGCTCCTGTCTCCAACTCAATAGCATGGTCGACCTCTCTTTTAGGAGGGAGCTACTTTGGCAGCTCAGCTGGCATGATGCCCCTGAACTCACCAAGGACCTCTTGGACTGCCTCAGGTACTGAAGCTTCCTTGACCACTTCATCCATCTTTAGGGTGGCCAAGTACGTGGTCTCCTGCCTCTTGAGACCTTTAGAGAACTGGAGGGCAGAAATTATGTTCCTCTCATCAAACTGCTGTTTAACAGGAACATAGTACCTGCGCTTGCCCTCTCGGATGTACATAGAGTCCGAGAAGGACTCAAGGATGATCTTGGCCTTATCAATGAAGTCTATCCCAAGATAGAACTTCTTGTCGTCCAACGGGGCAACTATGATATCAGCTTTCCCCTTCCACTGCTGAATCTGAATGGGAGTATCCCGAGCAACTCTATAGATGGGGAGACTACCTGCATTGACCCCTTTGACATAACCTTCCTTTTTGGTGTAAGGAAGGCCTATCTCTTCAGCGACCTCCTTAGCCATATAGACGAAGTCAACTCCTGTGTCTATCATGGCTGACAAGGGCTTGTCATTAATGTGCACTTGTACGTACATGCGTCCCCGATGAGGCTCCTCGCTTCTCTTCTCTAGGCCCCCAATACAGGTCATAGAGGCAAGTTGGGACTCCTCCTTCTTCTCATTATCCATAATGATAGAAGCGAGTTTTCCCTTCTTTGGACACTCGTAGACTCGGTGTGGACCGTTGCAAAGGAAGCACGAGATCTTACGGGGAGAATCTTCCTTCCTTGATGGACCCTTGTCGTGGAAGCGAACCGCCTTGTCCTTCCTAGCGCCATGATCACGTTCTCCCCCACCTTTGCCGTTGTGGGTACTCTTCTTGATCGGTACCTTGGATGACTCTTTCTTGTATTCAACCAAGGATTCGGCAGCGGCAATGGCGGAAGCCAGATCTTGGACGCCCCGCCTCTTGAGCTCGGTCTTGGCCCATCCACACAATCCATCCATGAAGGTGAAGAGGGCATCCTTCTCACCCATGTCAGAGATCTCCAAGAGTAGTTCTTGGAACTCCTTGACATATTCTCGGATGTACCCTTCCTTGTGTTGGAGGCGGCGGAGTTTGGCTCTAGCCTCGTGCTCAGCATCTTCGGGATAGAATTGCTTCTTGAGGCCTTTCTTGAACTCGTCCCAAGTCTGGATCGGTTCAGACCCCCTCTTGACGTCGTCACACCTGCGACGCCACCACACAAGAGCAATATCTTTGAGGAAGAGGGAAGCATGGCTTACCTTGGAGGCTTCCTCAATTATACCCATTGCTCCGAAGTATGCCTCGAGTCCCCATAGGAAGTTATCGATCTCCCTCGCGTTCCTTGCACCACCGAAGGAAGGAGGCTTGGGGACATTGGACTTTGAAGAGGAAGGCGCTTGGCCAGCCCCTACATTGGCCACCGCGGCCATGCAAGTCTTCACTTGCGCTACAAGCTCCTCCACCTGTGACCGGAGCGCAGCGTTCTCGGCCTTGAGGGTATCCACTTCCTCGGACCACCCTCGTGCAACTGCTTGAAGAGCGTCCTGCATCTCACCCCTGAGTTCTTCCTCGTCCTCCTTGGACATGAACCCTTCGATGCGTTGGACAACATCCTCAATCCTCTCGGATGTGGTGGCTTCCAACTTAGCCATCCTCTCTTCCAAAGCAGCGAACGCCTCCTTGGCGGACTTATCCTTGGCCTTCTTCCCAGCACCTTGTTGGGGAGCTACGTCGGTCGTAGTTGAAGCCATCTCTTTCTCTCAACCTTCGAACCTGGAACTTGTGCAGAACCTGGCTCTGATACCAACTGTCACGGGCTTAGTGATTTACTTGATGAAGCACCGTGCGGCCTAGCAAAGATTGCTCAAACCCTCGCTCAGAACTTTGCTAGTAAGCCTACAAGTCTAAGACTTAGCTCGTGAGAACTAAGGAAAGACTTAGAGAGAACTTGAGAGAGATGGAACTTGGGAGAATGCTTGTATATTGTTCACAATTGCTTGATGGTTACAAATGAGGAGGGGTGAGGTATTTATAGGCAAACTCCCACCTCCTTACTATTCCCACCTCCTTAATGGACGGTTGGGATTGAATCGATCCTACGGCTTCTATTCGCCTTCTAGAATTCTCACCTAAAATATCTAGATATTTACATGTTGAATTCTAACATGTGAAAAATGTGTGGAGAATTCTAGAATGGCTAAGTATATACAAGAGAATTCTAGAGAGTTCTAGGGTTCTCTGGAGCAGACCGTGACACTTGGCGTAAGATAGTGTTAAAAATCATGAACATTATTGTGAAAGATAGAATAATAATATTCATGATTTTCAGATAAAGGTAAAGCAAAAATTCAAATTTGGTATAATTAAATGGGTTAGGTTCATCATTCTGTGGTGCAAAACAAAAAAAAAAAAGCTTCCCATGAGCTGTTATGGCATGGCACATATATATATACACACAAAAGCTTCCATGAACCAGGAGTCCCTTGCCGATGGCCTTTCCTTCTGGAGATTCTTCAACCCATGATTCATGAAAGCATAGGCTGCTGTGTATCCTATTATCCCTTTAATCGATCACTTAAAGGGCTTTCACACATAAATATCCAACAAATATATCGAAATCTATCTTTTGAAGGGAATTTATGAATACATGAATATAGTTAATTGATACCAGAAAAGCTTATCATATCAAAAGTTATCCAACAAACTTCGCTATGACAATAACAAAAACCATAACAACAACAACAACGTCAACTTAATTTGAGAAGCAAAAGCTAATCCTCGGGAGCCCTTTCTAGAAAATAAAATAATGATCACAACAATAATAATATGATTATTTTGAGGTAATCGAGGCTTATAACTGAGGTAATCATTTTTTGGATTTCTCACAGGAATGCCAATTCTATTCCTTAACCCTGAGCTCCAAATGCCTCGACGAATAACAATGCGAGTCGCCGGGATGATGAGTTCCTCTGTTGATTTGGCTGCCTGGGCGTAGGATGTGAGAAAGATCATCATCATGAACATGAACAGTATAGTGAAATAGAGAATGTAGCCTTTCAACGATGAAGCCATTTCGGTGAAATTCAATTTTGACTTGGTTATAATCCACCCACTGTATATAGTCATAAGCCCAGTGTGTTAGAGTTCAGATAAAAGTAAAATAAATTCAAAATAGTTATAAATACAATATCTATATGGATATCCATATTCACATTTAAATAAATATATTAACAAGTGATTAAAAAATTAACTTTAAATCCAAATGAGTTATTTGGATAGCATCTAAAATTTATATTATTTGTACTATATAACAAAAAAATATGCTTCATATATTATTTCGATATAAAAAAGAATTAAATAGATATTAATTTTATAATATATTAAAAAATTTAAAACATATGTATCATGATTTTTTATTATATAAAAACAGTTTTTAATAAAATATAATTGTTTAAATAATGCTTTTGTTAAATAAAATGTAAATTGTTATAAAAGTAAAATAAATTCAAAAGTTTTATAGATACTATATCTATATCTGTATCCACATTAATTGTCTCATATATATATATATATATCCTTCAGCTTGATAACTTAAATAAATTTTAGATAATAAAAAATAAATTGGTGATTTGATTAATTTTTAAATAGATATATACTTATTATGTTTGTAGAAAAAAGTGATTAAAAATTCAAATGATTTATTTGGTAAGCCTATAAAACTTATATCATTTGTATCATATAATAAAAAACCATGATTGAGATATTATTTAGATATAAAAAAGAATTAAATAAATATTAATTTTATAACATATTAAAAAAATTTAAAACATGTGTATCATAATTTTTATTGTATAAAAACAATTTTTAATAGAATATAGGGAGATTTATTGTTGAGTCCCAAATAAGGGACTTATTTATCAAATTGTCCCAAATTTTAAAATATTTAAAAAATGGTCACATTGACAACACCTCAATATAGCACATGGTGTTGTCAGGGGTTGTCAAGTGACAACACCATGCGCTGCATTGACAACACGAGATATTTTAAAGTTTGGGACCATTTGCTAAATATCTTCACTACGTGGGACCACACAGTAAATCTCCCTAGAATATAATTGTTTAAATAATGCGTTTTTTGTTAAGCGGTATGGAAATCGGATGATAAACATTAAAAAATACAAAAGACTATTATGTGACATAAATTTTAATATATAGGGATCAAATTAAAAAATACAAAAGAATCTTATGAGACATAAATAAGGGCTTTAAAAAAATATGTAGGGATCAGATTAAAAATTGGCGTACAACTATAAAGATCAATAAATTAATTATCCATAATTAGCCATTTCTTCCCGAAGAAATTATAGAAATCCCTGTAAGTTTTTCTTTTTATTAAGTTCTTATAGTTCGACATGTTTTTAATTAGGTGCCGCTAATTTTTTTTTCACTTTTGTCATATTTTTATAGTTTCACCTAATTCATAATTAGGCCATTCGTAGTTTTTTAAAAATTTACTTATTAATTTTTTCTTTAAAATTAATTTCTTTTCAATTCATAATTATATAATTTAACAAGATAATAATTAATTTGAAAAATGAATTATAATTAATGATAAACTAGTTATAATTGTATTTAGTTTTAGGAAGTTTTATTATTATACCTCAAACTTTATAATTATAAAAATTAAAATTGCCATGCCAAATATGTAAAACTATAACAAAATGATGAAAAGAACAAAATTGTAAGGACTTGATTTAAAATATGTGAAATGGCCTTAAAAAAAGAAAAAAAATATAGGGATCAGATTAAAAATTGGTGTGCAACGATAAAGGTCAATAAATTAATTGTCCATGATTTTTAATAATAAATGCGTGTTGATTTTCCCTAAAAAGAATTAATGCCTTATTTAAGATAAAAAACAACCGCTTCTTATATTGTTCAATGGGATTAGAGGTAGTAAATAATATATAGGAAAATTGCCGAAATCCTAAATATATAATGTTATATGGTGTATTTATTGTTAAGTATCACCATTCACGTATATCCTGATACGAAAGGGGTAGAGACAACTTCAGGTCCAGAAATAATAGCGTTTTGACCAAATTTCAGTTTTCCAGAATAATACTTATTATTCGGAGCAACTAAACAGTAGGAGAATCTTTCTTCAATGGAAGAACCTAGCTATGAGACTAATGATAATGGACCATTTCCAAGTCCAACGATACCAGAAGTGAGAAGAGAAAATTGTCCACGTTTGTTGTGCCCACAACCAAATATAAATCTTGAGAATTTCATTTTTGAGAACGGCATCTAACATCTTCATAAGACGATGAATCCAAAGGATCGTACTTTGGAAATTTTTGTTCAAAACATGAATCACATGGCAAGCACGGTAACCAAACAAGGTCACTTCCTGTATCAACAAAGCCCCAAGCTTCTACTTCTAGTGTGCCTAATGAATATTTCATCAACTGTTCTCCACCGTTGGCTTTGATGCCACCTTCAGGAAAATCATGTGTGTTTGTCTTTGCAGAAATACTGTTGTTGGGAAATAAGGCATTCAGGCGTTTAGCGGATCGATGAAAAGTGTTGTGGACCTTTTGTTATGATGTTGTGGAGTTATCAAACAACGGAGATTGTGGTGAATCGCAATGGATAAGGTTTACTATGAAATTAGTTTTCGGAGTTGCTTTGGCCAGGAATATGGTAAAAGCACTACTTGAAAGGATAAAGATGGCAAAAGAGAGAATGTGATTAGGTTCAGACGATGTGGTCATTTTATTAAGACTAATTTTAGAGGTTGTCAATGAGAAGTATATTATACAATCCTTCTCCTATCAGTTTAAATAGATTATTTTCATGTGGGTTATAAAGTCATACCATTGGTAAGTAATGATATTTGTAAGTCATGGTGATGGTGAATTATGCCATTGGTAAGTCATGCTCATGACATTGAAGATATCTATTTTATTAATTGAATGAAGCACAGTTAGGGTGGTCTTATATGGTTCTATATACATTTTGCGTGATTCAACTGTCATCATAATAGTTTTGTATGCATTCTGCATGGTCTTATATGGTAAGTCATACAGTTTAGTTAAAATTATCACACGTTTTAAAACATTTGGGTTGGTTTTTTTTCTTTTTTAATTATATTCTCACTATCACCATTTTTATCCTTTCAAGTTGTACTTTTGCCAAATTACTTATCAAAGCAACAACAAAACTTAATTTTACCGTGAAACTTATACAACGTGATTCATTGCAATATCCATTGTTCAATAACTCGATAGCATCATACCAAAAAGTTCACAACGCTTTACATTGATTCACTAAATGCTTTACATTGTTGTTAAGTTTTGCTATTTGTGTTGAATAGAGAGAAAGAGAGGTGCTGATGCAAGAAGGTGGTCGGGGAAGTGGAACCTGACTCTGATACCAGTTGATGTAAGAAGGTGGTAGGGGAAGTGGAACCTGCCTTTGATATCGGTTGATACAGGAAGGTGGTGGGGGAAGTGGAACCTGATTCTGGTACTAATTGATGCATGAAAGTGGTAAGGGAAGTGAAATATGGCTCTGATACCAGTTTTGTATGCATTCTACGTGATTTAATTGTCATCTTAATGGGTTTGTATGCATTCTGTGTGATTCAACTGTCATCATAATGGTTTTGTATGCATTCTATGTGGTCTTAGATGGTAAGTCATATAGTTTAGTTAAAATTATCACACGTTTTAAAACATTTGGGTTGGTTTTTTTTCTTTTTTAATTATATTCTCACTATTACCATTTTTACCCTTTCAAGTTGTACTTTTGCCATATTACTTATCAAAGCAACATCAAAACTTAATTTCATCGTGAAACTTATACAACGTGATTCATTACAATCTCCATTGTTCAATAACTCGATAGCATCATACCAAAAAGTTAACAACGCTTTACATTGATTTGCTAAACACTTTACATTGTTGTTAGGTTTTGCCATTCGTGTTGAATAGAGAGAAAGAGAGGTGCTGATTGTAACATCCCAAAAATTTGACCAAATACTCGAAGATATTTATTTATTTATTTTTACCATGTACAAATAGGGAGGATTTCAAATATCAATTCATTAAAACATATTCTCAGTCCAGCCAAAATACATGTCATTAATAGCAATTCAAATCCTCCCAAAATATCAGAGTAAAAAGAAAATAAATTCCAAAATATTAGAGTAAATCAAAATAAAGCGCGGAAGTCTTAGAGTCATGGCAATTTAAAATGATAGCATGTGCCTAAGGGCACGAGAGAGCCAACAAGGCTCATTCCATTGGTGCCTTCCCTTGTTGCCTACTAGAACAATCACCTGAAAATGTTAATATAATGGGGTAAGATTCCACGCCCCAGTAACT